>JAGKTI010028376.1:0-12965 GCA_018397915.1 Birgus latro | reverse complement strand
CATTGTGTTATGAGATATATACTAATGCCTATATAATATACACTACAGTAGGGCATACCACCCAAACGAACACAAGTCAATGCGCTCGTAAATCTTTGCATGAGAAAATCTCTACTTGAGCTCTCCCATACTTTTCACAGAATTTGTAGTGACCATGGTAATCAAGATGGTTTTTGTTTGCAGAATTCTTACTTTATTCTTGAACTGATTCGATAGTTGCTATAAAAATCAGTGATGAGTAAAAAGTGTCCACCATTCTTCTATTTATTCTCGCTCTGCTTTTATTACTTTAGCCTCTCTTAATCTTTTGGAAATTACTTTCCACTTGCGAGTATAGCGGTGTACGGGAAAATTATCTAGCACAAATAACCGCAGATCCACAGGTAGTAAAATATTCTTATATCGTTCGATAAAGGTTATGAAATATCAGCTCCGTGGTAAGACGGGAAGCGATACGGCCGAGCCAGCCGTACGATAATTATTAGGCGCTGGGGGAAGGGGACGTGGTTTACTGATATATCGAGACTGGATAGCCTTTAAGTAAATAATATATACTGTAACGTAGCAACGGTAATGCCGGCTGTGTGCAGGGATACAATGGTTCATGGCATATTCCTCCTTGTATGAAATGAGTGTATTACACACTGAGAGGGCAGTGTGTGGAAACTCCCTGTACTGTTGTTTGTAGATGATACTGTGTTGTTAAGTGAAGACGAAGGGGAGCTGCGAGGCTTGGTGAATGAGTTTGGGAGAGTGTGTAGGAAACGGAATCTAAAGATGAATGTAGGGAAGAGTAAAGTTAAGGTCTTCGAGAGAAATGAAATCACTGAGTAAACAGTGAGGTTGGATGTGGAGGAAGTGGAAATGTGAGTACGTTTAAGTACTCGGGTAGTGTGATGAGTAAAGATGGAAGTTGAGAGGGGTGAAGTGCTTTAAAGGGTACAGCAAGGAAGAAGGGTTGCTGGTTCTTTGAAAGCAGAGATAAGAAACAGGGAAGTGAGCATCAAAGTGAAAAGGTTACTGCATGACAGTGTTGTGATACCAACTCTAATGTATACAGTATAAGTGAAGCTTGGACCTTGTTCGAGGGACACAAGTCAAGAGTGAGGACAGTGGATGTGAGATATTTGAGAGGTGCATGTGGAGTCACATGGAGAGACAGACTGACAATTGAGGAAATGCAGGAGCGTTGCGGTGTGGATGTGGACGTGATAGGAAGCTTTAGGAGAAACACATGGAGGTGGTTTGGCCATATGGAAAGGATGGAGAGCGAGAGACTGACAAGGAGAGTGTATGTGAGTGAGGTGGAGTGGAGGAGAGGGAAAGGGAGGCCAAGAATGAGATGGGGGGATGGAGTGGAGAGATATATGAGAGAGGGGGGTGTGAGCTGGGAGCAGGGCAGTGAAATGGCGTGGGACAGGGCGACATGGAGGCAATTTGTTTGTGGCCACCCTTTACGGGATTAAGGCGTCTGGCAATAGATGGATAATGAAGAAATGAAATGTTTATAATTACTTTATTATGAGATATATATAACAATACATGTTAATGCCTCCTTAACATATGAAAATCTCGTTCATAGACAAAAAAAAAAAAAAATAGTATAAATGGGTAGTGTGGAGAGATTTCTCACTGGTTTGGAAAGACATCCTTCTCTCCCATGCCAAGGTCTGTTCTCATTTGTTTTGACGATTGCCACGAAACGGCAACCGTGATCTAGAGCTGAAGCCCACTCTGCTGGCTCCCCTTCTTTGTTTTGCTCGTCTTCCACGCAAGTTTATTGCTTGCTGGAAACATGTTCGACCTGAACCTGGCTTATCAGCATAATTATATTCATTATAATTATTAAAATATCAGTACTGTTTTAAAGCATTGTTTGTAACCTGTGAATGCGTTCCTATACATAATGATATTCCCAGTGAAGGATATGACACATCTTTCTAGGAGGTGAGGGTTCATTCAGGAATAGGAGTTCAGATCAACACCCGAGTTATCTGAAACTGTAGGCCTAACAGTCTTATCAGACCAAAGGTAAGAGGCTGCTGCTGAAGGACCACGACGTGTATGAGTGTGTTTAGAGTCTCCACTTCTTTTCTTACACCCCCCCCCACCCTCTTTTTCCTTTTTTTTAAAGCAGTTGTTCGAAAAGTTGGCCCAGAAAGATGTATAGTACTGTAACTTCCACAAACTTTTCGCACCCTACAGCTGAGAATGGTGGGAGGCTGAAGCTACATCCCTATTGAAGGCGCCTCCTCCACTTCAACATTCCGTTTGTTGTGACGATTATCGCCTGAATCATAGCTTATTTTTGGTAAATAATGTATAATAGATGTGATTTATATAAGATAGTCTTCATGAGACTGTTTTCTCTAAGTGTACTCATAAAATGTTACTGAACGAAATGAACAAAAATGCAACGAGTGTTGGATTCGAGGGTCGTTTTACACCATCTGCTCAAGTATGCAGAAAGTTGCATGTATGTTTCTTCATAGCTAGAACATTTGCATAACGTGGCATACCAGTTTTTCCAACCGGCGCTGTTGTATGTATTCAGTATTGACATAGAATCCCATCACGTTAGCGAACACTCAAGTTGACTATCAAAACACATTTGCTGTAACACATTCAGTGCTTTCTACAACCTCCTTACTATATATTTGGTCTTTGCATAGGCCACAGTTATTGGCAATACTTAAAGAAAGCGCTCTGAAAGAAAGTTCATGTAATTTGAATACTTTCACTTGATTCATACGAAAAATGAATGTTATATTGGAAATCCAGAGTGGGTGCAGTATTGTCTAGCTTGTGTTTCCTAGAGAGCGGCACACGTTAGTGAAGAGTAGATTTATATTAAAGTGCGTTTAACCTCCCTGGTGATAATAAAACCAGTAGAAGATAAAATGAATTTAATTCTCGTTAAGAAAGCAATGTTCTTTTAAAGACGCACAACAATTAACGAAGAGAATTATTATTTTTTTTATTATTAATCTAAGAGTTATAATGCTGTTTACTTTTACTTCACGCTATGTGGCGCTGACGTGAAACCTACAAGTGGTAGCACTGTGTACCCTGGGTGGACCGAGGTAATTGTTGCATTCATCTAGGAGCCAAACCTCCTAATACTTCCCTCTGCCTCACCGATGGGAAGGACCCTGGTCCGGTTTAGGTGAGGCTCAGTATACCACAGGAGAGCGCCGGCTCCCTGCACGGCGCATGTACTGAGTTGTATAATAAATACTTGTAGAATGATCCCACAGAAGCAGTTGCTTAGCTCTGATCGACTGCTCTGTATGATCAAACAAACCGGAGGTAAGGAAAAAGAACTTCATGCTGTGTACAAAACACATTTTCACCAATATTGGTATCAGTTGTACAAAAAGATACTTCTTTAAAGTTCATTGAACCAGAATATCATATTTATGATCCTTTATTGATCACTTCATCGTTGAATACAGAGCAAATCAAATACTGCGAGTACGCTATATATCCCGCAGAAATCAATAAGTTATTCTCTATAGTGGTCCAAACTTAAACTGGCGGCTGGGGTGGTTTTCTGTTCTTCCATATATCATAATACATACGTTAAAATTGTATTCATATGTGTTTACCGTATTTGCGATGCCTTTTACATATATAACAGCCGTTTCACATCGCCGGTTTGGGAAACTTAGCACCACTGTACACAGATTGTTGCCCCACCCCATCCGCCAGTTTAAGTGTGTACCACTATAGGTGAATAAAACCGTGTGGAAGTAGCTAAATACAGTTTTAAAAAATAAACAATGATCTCAATGGGATATGATGAGACATATTATAAAATGGGACAGATTACAACTCACTTAGGCCTGGGATATCCTATAGGTCAGTGGTTTCGAAACAGTCATAATGACCCCTAATTTCATAATATTCTGATGGCGTCCCCGTCCCCCACGACACATCAAGACTAAGTTAAGTCACAAGGAACAAAGCATTTTGCGGTCTTCGTTTTATGACTGTTTTATCACTTGTGCGATGATGTTAAAGGGTTGATTATAGAAGGAAGCGTAGTTTTCATTCTCTAAGTTTTTTCGGTTCAAAGCCTTTCTTAACTATTACTCCGTTTCGTTCTCCTGAGTTCCAGTGCGTTTAACTTCATATAATTAAATTTTTGAAGAAAAATTAATGCAATGCGAAAACTTAAATACTTCTGTATCAGTGACTAAAATCAATATACTACAAACATGGCGAGGACAAATAATGTTATCCCTCCCATTATGCCGAGCGTGACACAGCTGAACAGAAAACGTTTGTTATTAGTGTGATGACGACCACACATGCTCTAATGATATGCAGAATCGGAAACTTAAGATTCGCATTTGCATATCGCCTTCATCATTGTATTTACAAACTGCATAAATGATAAAGTACTGTCTAAAAGGGGTTATGTTCATTCATTATATAACAACAGATAACTATAAATGCTGTTTCCAGATCGTTCTCAGCAAGAATTCCAACTTTTTTTTTATTTTTTAACTATTTAAAATGATTGCAATGAGGCTGCTCCACCTTTGCCTACAAGTATGCGCTCCACAATTTGGAAAACACAGTTGGTGAATAAAATAGTGTGGAGGTAGATCAGGTACTGGATGAGTAATAAATCTGCAAACATGGGGGGGTTATATTATAGGATATCCTGAATCTGACATGGATAGGAACTGTCTCTCTCTCTCTCTCTCTCTCTCTCTCTCTCTCTCTCTCTCTCTCTCCATTATGTTTTCTTCCCATGCTTCAGTCTTTTCACCGAGGGCCACTGACACCAACTTTATGTTTCCCTTGTACGTTCGTTTCTTGGCATAGACGCTCAGTACATAAATCACATGACGCTCAGTACATAAATCACATTAAAAGAATATCAAGGTTTTGTCTGCAGAAAAAAATAAATAAATAAATAGTAAGGAAGGGTCGGTTTTCTCACCAACGGCCACCGAAAGCCACCTAACCCAACCCAACTAAACCTGACCTAACCTAACCTAATCTAACCTAACCTAACCTTGCTTTCCAGTGACCCTTGATGAGCAGACACTCCGGGTGGTGCTCCGGTGCTCCTCTCCTCTTTAGCTGAAAGTATGTTTCAGGATTTTGTCTGTTTTTTTTTTATTCCTCCTCTGAGAAAATATGAAGAAGAGAGAAGGGTTATTGCTCTTTGGCCAGTAGTAAAACAGAATACTCTTTACGACTCTTCATCCAATCGCTCATCCCTTCCCGCATTTTTTCTCCCTCAGAATGAATTTTACCCGCCGTGTCAAAAGAGGTGTTAACAGTGCGATATCAAGTGAAAAGGAGTATACCCCTCCCCCCCGGGGGCCGCGCGCGCGCATGTGTGTGTGTGTGTGTGTGTGTGTGTGTGTGTGTGTGTGTGTGTGTGTGTGTGTGTGTGTGTGTGTGTGTGTGTGTGTGTGTGCAAAACAGAAATGGGATGATATTTGATTTATGTCTATAGTTTGTAAGCAACATAGTCAATGTAGATGGATCAGGCGTTAATGCTGGAAGAGTGAAATGGTAGATGGCAGGATAGCAGGTAGACAATAGAGAAAGATTTACCTGTTGATGACGTCAGCTAATTTTAGAGTCCTAGACAATGAAACCTTCACGTTTCTGTATTTTGAACACNTGTAGATGGATCAGGCGTTAATGCTGGAAGAGTAAAATGGTAGATGGCAGGATAGCAGGTAGACAATAGAGAAAGATTTACCTGTTGATGACGTCAGCTAATTTTAGAGTCCTAGACAATGAAACCTTCACGTTTCTGTATTTTGAACACATGCTCTTCTAGATTATTCGCTTAACCAGGTCCTAAGAGTTGTGGCACAATTTCGAGTTGATTTACAAGAACAACTGAGCGCACCTGCACATGGGTGAGCTTCACTTGCAGGCAAATCACACATACTGAATAACAGACATACATCATTCAATGGCTCTCGTACTGATGGTATAAAGTTTAACACACGGTTAAGTGGCTCAGTTCCTCTCCCTAAAATGTAGCCTTGCCCCGGGTCCCTCGGTTCCTGATAGGCCAGTGAAGGATTGGATGTTGATTATAACGTACGCTTTTCGTGCTGCTCCCGGCTGATGTTATTTTGTTTAAGATAGCGCTCATGTAGTGCAGAAAATAATAGAGGCTATCACCTAACACTATCATTTCGAAAGTCTCCTCTAAGGAATACATGTAGGAACTGCAGAGTGGAAAAATACTGTACGTCTTCAAATTGGATGGGTTAAAATTTGCCTCGCCCTTCGGCTTCCTGATGAATTACACACGTATGTAGTAGGTAGATGGTACAGATCAACTCCCAGGTCGAGTGCTCGCCCAACACCCAGGCAGACTGAACGAGTCGACCTGAGAATAGATAACATGAATCCATTCTCCCCTCTCACCCCATCACCTCACTCTGCACCCCACATGTAAATTCCTTTCTTTTATCCCCAGCCACGACGAACTTTTATCCTTTCCCCTTGGAGAGTTGTGTTCCCCTCTTGAATGCTGCCAGTGTACCCAAACGCCTCAAAAAAGAAAAAAAAAACATAAAGAGTGAAACCTACAAAAGCTAAGAAAGAGTTGTTTCAGTATATATTTTCACAGCTGAATAGGCTAGAATGGCAAAAGAATATAACGGTATGGGCAACAGAAAGGTTGAAAGAAAAATATATGCAAGAGAAAACTTGATGTAATTCTAAAATACGAACTATCTTTTACCCAGTATTTTTAATTATTTGTGTATTGTGGTAGGCGCAGGCGCTCACCATCTACTCATTCAACGTGGTATTGTCTTGTCTTCAGGTGACTCTGCACTGAGTGATATGACAAACGGCTGCCTGTAACTTTGGCAACAATAAACTACTCGTATATTGGGTGATTATAACCGCATGCCTGATGCTTTAATGGGTTAAGGTGCATCAACCAGATGAACCACAAATGAGTTTCCATCCAACGAAAGGTTAGGGTTTATAGTATAAATGCTAGTACTCAGGTGTGACAGTGTCACCGTTGTCTTAAATATCGGAACTAAATAGCATAGACCCAGGCCCTTACACTCCTGTTGGGCCAAAAAACGAATGGATGATAGACAGATAGGCAGACACACCGATAGAAATAGTGGATCTGTTTGTAGTGATGTAAACTGTGTTTTGGTATATATATTAAAATCTCATGAATCTCATGATGTATTTTTTTTTTCTAAATTATACTCTGGCTGTCCCCAGACGATTCTATTGAACTCTAAAATGACCTCAAGTAGTGAAGGGGATAATAAAGCCAAATTCGAGCGCTTCCAGTTCGAAAAGTCCCATCTTAGGAACTAGTAACTGTCACATGAAGCAAGAAGCTAATACAGTATATGACATCATTGGACTCAGGGAGTTAAGGCTGCGATCATGAGCAAAACCACGTGATTTATGTTCAGTTTAAAGCCACTGACTATTGCTGAGCTTATGATAATTCCTGCTGCGAGAGAAGCAAAGAGGCCATACTAATGTTTCGTATAACACATTTTTTACAGTTTATTTTTGTTGTATTGAAGTATCTAAAATGGCACGTACGATTTACTAAAGCTATTCTTCCATACATACATCTAACGTCAAACACTCTTATTGTCGACGACAGTTCAGACAATCCTTAATTACTTTACTTTTCCACAACGGTAATATCATAACTTTTTCATACTTTGTGATACAACTCCACAGAATTTTATTTTCCATAAACGGTTCTTTGTTATCTACGTTTTTCATCTCTAATTTCTGAACATACCTCTTCAACAGCTGCTGCTTCACATCCTTTATTCCATTCTCAGTCATCTTAACTTTTATCAGTGATAATTTCTTGGAAGCCTCAGTCCTTATTTCTACGTACTGTTAACTAAATGGGGCTTTCCTATTTCAGGTTAAGATAATGTGGAATATGATTTCAAATTCTTCTGTTATATGACATGTACACTGTTTCCGGTCGGCTTCGGCTGGAGGATTTGTTTGGCGGGTGATGGGAGGAGGGAGGGGGGGGGACCTTCCTATAATACAGTGCGCGAGTGGATGGGCGGTCCGAGACCTCACGCAGTGTGTTTTTGCTTACTGTGAATACATATTATGGGAAAAATAACCTATGGGTGGGACCTCCTCAAACCTTGATATTTTATTAACCTTAGAGACATAATAAAGGGAAAAAATTTTAAGACATATACCACAGATATAGCTAAAATAACAATATTATGGTCAGTCACCTTAAAAACAGTAGCCGACAGGCCTGATGGACTTAAATAGCAAGGGTTTCGAGGCACGGCGATACACTTAGGGTGCCCCAGCCGCGTCCGCCGCCGCACCACCCACCACACAAACACTTTCCTCCTCATAACTAGACTTGAGCACCATCCCCAAGAGCCTCTAACTCATTCACTTCGGCCAAAACCCCCGCGAAGTCCAGTGTTGACACGGCTGACATTGCATCCTCTTCTTCCTCTACAGCAGGGGTTCTCAACCTTTTTAATCTTATGTACAATCGCCCAAAGAAGTGATGACCCGATTCCCAGTACCTTTCGCTCAAAAAGTGGTATCTGGCAACTGCCGCGGCCTAGTTATATTTCCTATATCGCACACCGAAAAGAGCAGTATTTGGGTAGACAACACCAAAAAGCAATATATAAGCAATTTTACCGCGTATGTCTCGCATTACGGAAGAAGAAACCACAATATACTAAAGTTGAGGCTTAGCAGTACGAAAGAATGTGAAACGCACAGCCTATCGCTCAACGGTTTCAGGGTTAAAATGCGGAGAAACTCATATTTATTTTACATTCTGAATCAACAATACTTAAGAAATAATGTCCCATAAGATAAATCACACAGATAATGGTAATGTCGAAATCACGAACGCCATCAACTCGGAAAAATAAACATCTAAAAATATATCACTATCCACTATGCAGGATGTTTACGCTGGAGAACCCGTGAGGCCGTGAGTAGTAAGATGGATTGTCAACACGATGCTGTAACCTGTCAGTGGAAGCAAATTATTGCTCTTAATTTAGTAAATATTCCAGCAAGACATATATCCTGGCAACTTAACATCGAGGAGGATAGTTAACGGATAGATAAGCGATACAGACAGAGGTAGACCAAAGAAAATTTGCCAAATGGAGCCCCTCCTAGCACAAGACCAAAACAGACAAATTATTGCACGTGCCCAAGAACAACCCCTAATCACCTGTGTTGCTATCAAGAAGCAATTAATCTGCCGGTATTCAGTTAGTGAGACCAATGCAATTGCTGGAGGAAAACTGGTCAATTTATTTACACGATGAAAATCGAACATATAATACAATACGTAGAGCAGTTTCACGAAGGAACTAAACAGGGAGAGGATAACAGTCAAACGCTAGAGTGCGACAACGTAGAGAATTTCAGACGAAAAGGACTGTAAAAAGAAGGGGATCGTGACAAAGGGAGAGGCACCCACCCCCTCCCCTGACATAACACTGACTAACGTAACTTCGTAAGGCCGGGCTACTGGGAAGTGTTGCCAAAGGTAAATCATAGAAACCCGCTAGATTGATGTCAGTAGTAGTAAAAACCCGCCAGATTGAGAGAAATTAAGGAAAACAATGCTAGACAGGATATCAAGAGAACGTCAGATACAAATAAAATATTTAAATTTTTACCAGCTAGATTGCTTTTACAACATTTAAATTTAGCGGGAAAATTGCTATATTGGTAACACTGATTTCGTGAATCGGGCGACGAGTGGAACGTGCCAGATGTCGCTTTTTACTTAACTATTGTTATTGGCCTAAAAAGAAATAAACGCTAAACTTAACTAATTTTTTTCGCAAGATTAGTTTCTTTACACCATAAATAATGTTTGCAGGGAAGGGAAAGATTGTTTCCGTCTCCTAACCCTAATTCAAGTGAACGTTGCCAGACCAAGGGAGTTTGTCCGAAACTTAAAAAAAGCGAGTCATCACTTCTTTGGGCGATCGTACACAGACAACACACAACACACACAGCCCCCTCTCACGGTCTCATTCGCCATAACAATAACCAACACATCACACAACACTGACGGGCCCGCTAAATGCATAAGGCCCGTGCATCCGCTATGCGGATGCGAATCTACAACGAACGAACGAACGTACCCCTTGAAATCTTTCAGTACTGGTCACGTACCCCTTACCCACGTAATTGAAAACCACAAACTTGGCCATGAAACCATTACCAGTTATTATGGCTGCAGTGTAGGCACATAACTTCGTAGCCGCAAGCAAAATCCATGACAACTTAAACGAGGAAAAAAAAATCAGACTACAATGTAATACACTGGAAACCATGAAGCAGATCTCAACGTACCTGAGGGTGAGGGTAGTGAAGGAAGAGTGGTGAGTGGGTGACAGTGAGAGGCGAACACTGTCTTACTTTGGTACCTGTTCGGTACGCGTACGGAGAGACGTGATCGATAGAAAACGAGCAAGGGTGACTACTGTATTATGGGTTTGCAAGGTTGTGTGGCAAGTAGTCCAAGAGAGCTTTCTCTCAAATGACATAACTCCAAGAGTTTCCTTGTTAACGTTGTCACTTAGTCCTGGTTCTAGTGGAGAACACATCTAGCCTAGCACATGTAGGCCACTTTCTACAAACAGGTTTGCAGTTATTCAAAACCGAAGTATTTTGAGAAACCTGTCACGTACCCCCAAAATTCATCTCACGTATCCCTGGGGGTACGCGTACCCCAGGTTGAGAACCCCTGCTCTACAGGAACTGGATCAGATGATGTAGCTTGTTCCTCACTTTCAATTTCTTGAGGCCGCCGTGTGTAACTTATAATGAGCGTCTGCTTCATCCTGTTAATTCCTTGCCTGTGCCTGTCTATGCAGAAGCAGAAGGCTTTGCTGATATTAACGAGAACCTCCTCCATTCTTTGCTGCAGATTTCCTGTTCCTTCAATTCTTCTTTGAGCTTATCCACAGCCGCAAGGATCTTGCTTATCCTTGACATAGACAGTTCTATGCCTTCCTCCATCACACTAGGCTCCCCTACTTGACTCTCCCTGGCCTCGGGCTCAGTGTCAGCCTCGTTTACCCGATGCAACACTTCCTACGGAAGCTGTTCCTCAGTAGCATTATGTACCTTTCGTAGGTCCGCCAACGTTACATCCTCGAAACCTGCTACAGCTTGTGCTGCTGTCAGTGTGGCTGCCGCTTCCTCCACCAGAAGTTGAATGGCGATCCCGCGGTTCATGCATAAGTGAGGCACAAGTAGTCGCCATGCATGGTTCACCGTTGCCGGGGTTATCTTGTCCCAGGCTTGAAGGATGTAGACAACTGCATCCTTTACTGTAAAACTACGCCAGAATGCCAAAACAGACTTGTTGGCTGAGGCGGTTGGTGGTTCAACTACTGGCGGGGATGGTGCAGGTTCCACTGGGTCATCCATATCTAAGTCGTTGTCTTCTTCTAGGGAATGAATTTTCACTTGGGTATCAGTTTTCCCGCGTAAGTAGTCGTACACCTGTTGATGGTAAAACTGTTTCACAGTGGCGATAAGTTCTTGATGCAGTGGCTGCATGGGTGACGTCATCCTAGGTGGCAGAAAAACAATACAACAATCCTTGTGAAGATCTTCGAGGTAGGGTGGGTGACTTGGTGCACTGTCAAGCAATAACAGCATCTTGAATGTGATGCCAAGTTCCTGACACTTGGCCCTGGCATCTGGGATGCAGCATTTCATCAGCCACTCAGCCATGATGTTGCCAGTCATCCACTCGTTAGCAGACTTCTACCAGTACACGCCAATTGTGTCCATACTAGTGAGGTATTTGTAGCATCTAGGGTGTGAAGCTGTGAGTACGATAACAGACCGCATCTTGTGGCTCCCAGACAGGTTGACAGCCAGGATGTCCATCATCTTTGACTTGTCCAGCCTGCAACCAGGGGCTTGCGATGTAAGTTGATTTTGGCATCTCCTTACAGTATAATGCAGTCTCGTCGACGTTGTAGATCTGGTCCTTGATGTACTGTCCTTCTTGATCACCCTTAATATTGCAGGACACTGTCTTGCGGCTACCTCATCAGCAGACACTCGTTCACCCGACAGTTTAATGTAATGAAGATCCATGCATTTTAAAAAACAATGCAGCCATCTAAGGAATGCCTTGAACGGTTGATTCACTGATAAATTGCGAAATGCCGCCTTGTAAAAGAGCTTGGCTTGGTTCAACATATATTGGCACACCTTCCTCCTCCGTTCTCATGATGAAGATGGCAAGGTATCTCTCCATCAGAATTATTACACGATTTCCCACGCGGGAACGGTCGTCAAGCTCTGATGCCCCAGACATGTTCACAAGCCTCTCCATGGCCTCCCTGCTTTTCCAGTCCTTACTGTAGATTCTACCAGGTCCATGGCTTTGCTGATAGCAAGTTCCCTTGCCCCTCCTCTTTTCTCCTGATGATCTCTATCTTGGTGGTGTGCATCAGGAGTTTCTTCACTCGTGATGGCGAAGGGACAAAGCGGCAGAGAGAGCAAAAGACAGCCATCAGTAGTACACAACAAGGTAACCTGAGAGAGCGTACCCACACGGTGCGCGAGTCTTGGCTGTAATGGGGCTGCACCTCACTGCACACCCACGCTGCGCAATAGAATGCTCAGGAAGTTCTGCGCATCTACGTCAGGATGGGCGCGTCGTGTGGGGGGGGGGGGGGGGGGGGGGGATTGCGTAGTCTAGGGAAATAACTATTTGGGGCAACTTCTTCACTCTGCCTCGCGTATTGTGGGATAAACTCGCACATTCAAAGTTTTATGGTTATGATTTTTAGTCACTCATGTACTTTGCGATTCGCGCACTGTGATCACATGTACTATGCGAGCCCACTGTACTATCATGGACTCTGACTCATGGAATCTTACCTATAAAGAACAGCCACCAAAAGGCTAACAAGTCTGCTGCT
>JAGKTI010028374.1:0-12965 GCA_018397915.1 Birgus latro | reverse complement strand
TGTGATACCAACTGTAACATATGGAAGTGAAGCTTGGACCCTGTTGGAAGGACAGAAGTCGAGTGTGAGAGCAGTGGAAATGAGTTATCTGAGAGGAGCATGTGGAGTCACATGGAGAGACAGACTAACAAATGAGGAAGTGAAGGAGTGTTGTGGTGTGGTTGAGGACGTGATGGGAACCATTAGGAGAAACACATTAAGGTGGTTTGGGCATGTGGAGAGGATGGAGAGTGAAAGACTGACGAGGAGAGTGTATGTGACTGAGGTGGAGGGGGGCGAGAGGGAGGGGGAGGCCGAGGATGAGATGGAGGGATGGAGTGGAGAGGTATATGAGAGAGGGGGGTGTGAGTTGGGAGCGTGGTAGTGAAATGGTAGGGGACAGAGTGACATGGAGGCGATTTGTCTGTGGCCACCCCGTGCGGGATTGAGGCGTCTGGCAATAGATAGATAGATAGAACACTTTCAGCCACTCTCGTACGATTCTAGTGCTATTTGGCTGTGTATTACTTTGTGTTATTTATGAGAGAGAGAGGGGGGGGGCAGCAAACCAGTTTAGACCAGCTCACTGAGGGTATGTGTACACGTGTGCATGTATGTGCGTATACTATTATTTATTACTAAAGTAATTATCAGTGTTTAAAAGTTTAACCTTAAAGTTGGAGTCACTCATCCTCCAAATGAATTTTCCCCCATAAGTTATGTGTTTCACTTAGTACGATATCAAACAGCGCGCGCTCGCACATCCACCATATAGGAGCGTTAATTGGGACCAAGCTGTACATACATCTCGAACTGACAAATTTGTAATCTCTCATTCCACTCTGCCATACTTTGTTAATCAACAAAGCAACTCCTTCCTTGCATCTTCCTTGCCCATTCATGCTCAACCTTACACACTTTACACCCTCCCACACCTCTATTTTACACCCTTTCAACTCAGTTTCACACAGTGCCACCACAGCATATCTCGCAATCTTGAACACATACACCACTTCCACCCTCTTGCTCTCCTCATTCACACCTCTCACATTTCACATGGCTGTGCAAATCTGCCCATTTGGTTGGAGCCCTGGGCAGGTATTAGGCCCTCCGAGGCTCTTGCATACTAAAACTGGATGTTTAAATATACAGTATATAAATTAGTTCCCAAACCATTCATAGGTGTGGTATGCTCAGAAGCACTCTGAGCATCACATTAATTTTTGCTGGTATGTAGTGCACTGCAATGTCATTTGCCATTATTTCCATATCATCATCATTCAGACCTCGTTTCCCACCCTAGGGCAGGGTGAGGAGTAGCAACATCCATCTCCATATTTTCACACTATTTATACATTTTCTTATATACTAAAACAGGGTATTTACACATAAGTACATTATTTCCCGAACCATTCACAATTGGGCATGCTCAGACGACTCTCAGAGCATCACTTTTACTTTCGTTTGTGTGTAGTGGACTGCATAGTCAATGGCCACTTTCTCTTTATTCACTAGTAAACTAATTTTATATTTTTGTACTAATTAAACCAGGATATATACCAATATTTACAATCTTTTCTGACACTTAGAAACGTTCCGAGGTGTGGTAGGTAGGTGAGTCCGAGCACCAAAACCAATCATGTTTATCACTGCCCCATTCTCATCATTCGTATTCATTGCCCTTTCAAAATATTCTTTGCATCTGCTCCTTACTGCACTTTCATACGTTAGTATTTCTGCACTCTTATCCGACACATTTTCAACCTTTTACCTATTCTCATTTTTACATTTATTTCAACTCTGCAGGTTTTCTTGCTTTAGAGTATTCTTTTTTCTTTATAAACAAAAGTGGTGATATCTAGGGTTGGTGGTGGTACAGTCAATTTGCCACAAAGGTGTAGGAAGTAATTCCATCTTGTGCAGTGTTTGTGATAAATGGATGCACAAGAGATGTAGTGGTATTAGAGGCAGACTGCGAGATAATGCTGATTTTATGTGTGCGGTGTGTCAGGGAGAGCAGGTGAAGACTGTTAGGCGTGAAAGGATTGGACTTGCTGGTGAGTTTCTTGAGTGTGTGGAAGAGTTTTGTTATTTGGGAGACATGTTATGTGCTGGAGGTGGGGCTGGAGCTTGCTCGGTTGCTAGGATGAGAAGTGGTTGGAAGAAGTTCAGGGAGATGTTACCTCTCCTGACATTGAGAGGACTCTCCCTACGTGCTAAGGAGTCTGTATGCAGCATGTGTTAGGAGTGTGATGCTGTATGGTAGTGAGACCTGGGCTGTAAAGGAAGAGGATATTCACAGGCTCATACGTACAAAAACGACAATGATTAGGTGGATGTTCAGTGCGTCCCTGCGTGCAAGGCCTGGGGAAGCTGGGTTTACGATCAAAGAGTTGAGAGGTAGGATGGGACTGGAGTGCATTGGGGTTGTGATGAGGAGAGGTAGACTGAGATGGTTTGGGCATGTGGAGAGGAAGGGGGATGATAATTGGGTGCAGAAGGTGAGAAGTGTTAATATTGGGGGGAGGGATTGTGAGGGGTAGACCGAGAAAGACATGGGACAAGGTTATTAAGTGTGACCTCAGGGTTAAGGGACTGAACAGGGAGGCTGCCATAGATCGAGCAGAATGGAGAGCCGCCATTAGGTGACCAAGGCCAATGCATGCAAGCATGTTAGAGCCTTCAAAAATGAAACAAATCATCATTTATATGTTCCATTGCATTTTTCCATTACCCAATCCTACAGTATGTCGCCCCACAGAGAAGTGTAGGAGCCCGGGGCTAGGCAAGTTGGTCCTGACATTTAAGATTCCCTCCTTTTAAATCACACTCCTTTTTGCATCCACCCAAGCCACTACTTTCACTGCTCTTGTGATTTCTACATCCTATCAATTCATTTACCTCATCTCACATACCGAAAGTTCATGCTCATCTGCCACTGCTTTGATTCTCAGTTTCCTACATTCAGTCTTTCATTCTGAATACTCCTCTTGCCCTTTCCACCAAACTCTCCCTAGTTTCATTTTGCATACCACAATCATACAAATCTCTGTATCGACTTTTTTTTTTTGTGGTGGGGGACTCTTCCCACATTCTCTCCCTGGTCTCTGTAAACCATGTGTATTTTTATGCACCTTTGTGTCTGAAATAGGAGTTATCAATGCATATCAGTATCTTAATGCCCAAAGTAGTTTCTTCAGCTTTTGCCCATTACATTCTCCCATAGCACTTCAAAATTACCAAGTATATAATGATATAAACAGCCAGTGATAATTCACCCTTTCACATTTTCCAACACAAACACCTTGTAGATCCTGGGCATTTGTCCTATCACCCCATCCACCTGGTCTAAAAACTCTGTCCTCCTCCTCCTTACCTCTATCATTACAACAATATTAGTCTATCTATCTATAGCCTGACGCCCTAAATCTGCAAAGGGTGGCCACAGACAAAACACCTCCAAGTCGTTCTGTCACCCACCATTTGCCTACCCTCCCCCTACAATGCTCCCCCCTCCCTCATATACCTCTCAACTCCATCCCTCCACCTTATCCTTGGTTTTCCCCTCCCTCTCCCTCCCTCCACCCCACCTGCATACACCCTCTTAATCAGTCTTTCATCTCTCCACATGTCCAAACCACCTCAGTGTATTTCTCCTAATCTTCTCAACCACATCCACATCCACCCCACAACGTTCCTTCACTTCTTCATTCGTCAACCTGTCTGCCCATGTCACTCCACATGCTCCTATCAAGTAACTCATTTCCACTGCTCTCACTCTTGACTTGTTACCCTCTAGCAAGGTCCATGCCTCACTTCCATACATCAGGGTAGGGACCACGATACGATCATGCAGTGACTTCTTGACTTCCATACTCACCTCCCTATTTCTCATCATTGCTTTCAGTGAACCAACAACCTTCCTTCTCTGCTGTACCCTTTCAAGTATTTCATCCCCAAAACTTCCATCCTTACTCATCACACTGCCCAAGTACTTGAATATACTCACATTCTCCATATCCTCACCATCCAACCTCACTGTGCATTCTGTGACTTCATTCCTCTCAAACACCATAACTTTACTCTTGTTTACATTGACTTTCAGATTCCTCTTCTTACACACTGTCCCAAATTCATTCACCAAACCTTGCAACTCCCATTCATCTTCACTCAAAAATACTGTATCATCAGCAAACAACAACATTGGACTCCCATATTTCACCCTCATTCATTACAGCCACTACCACATCCACTGCCCTACCTTGCACCTCCTTTGCAACCCCATCCATGTATATATTAAACAGCCATGGAGACATCACACAACCTTGTTTCAGTCCCACATTCAGATCATAGAACTCACTCAGTTCACCATCCACTCGCACAATAGCCCTAGCTCCTTCGTACATACTCTTCACAGCACTCAACAATTTCCCCTCCACTCCATGTATTCTTAATACCTACCACATACCTTGCCTATCTATTCTGTCATAAGCTTGCAACCCCATCCATGTATATATTAAACAGCCATGGAGACATCACACAACCTTGTTTCAGTCCCACATTCAGATCAAAGAACTCACTCAGCTCACCATCCACTCGCTCAATAGCCCTAGCTCCTTCGTACATACTCTTCACAGCACTCAACAATTTCCCCTCCACTCCATGTATTCTTAATACCTACCGCATACCTTGCCTATCTATTCTGTCATAAGCTTTCTTCAAGTCCATGAAGGCAGCATATACTTTCTTTCCCTTCTCTAAATACTTTTTCACTAAACATCTTAGAACAAATATCTGATCTACACACCCTTTTCCCTTCCTAAATCCCCCTTGTTCTTCTCCAACTAACTCTGTTTTATGCCTAACCCTATCAATAAGTATTCTACCATATAATTTTCCAGTCACACTAAGAAGGCAAATACCCCTATGGTTACCACATACTTCTCTCTCCCCTTTTCCTTTATATAAAGGAACAATTATATGTGATTTCCAGTCCTCTGGAACCCTTCCCTCTTCCCAAGCCAATCTACACAACTTCCATATCCACTCCACAACAATCTCACCCCCATACTTCAGCATTTCACCACACGCTCCATCAACTCCTGGGGTCTTTCCCATCTTGATCTTCTTCATTGCTTCCACTTCTTCCGCCCTACTGATCTCTTCCTCTCTCCTTTTCTTTTCCCAGCCATTCCCCAACCACTTATACTCGCACTGCTCTCACTCCCTACATTCAACAAATCCTCAAAGTGCTCCTTCCACCTCCTCAATTTCTCTCTCTTCTCCACCAGCAATCTATTATTCCCATCTTTCACTCCCCTACTATGTATCCCCTTTCATACTGTCTTACTTTCTTTACCTCCTTCCAAAACAATTTCTTATTCTCCCTCCATTTTACACTCAAGATTCCTCCCAAACTCCTCATCCACTTCTTACTCTCCCTCACCAATCCCTTCACCTCTCTTCTCCAGCTTACATATACCTTTCTCTTCTCTCTCTCATCTTCTCCCCTACCTCTGCTCGCTAGCTATTCACTATATGCCTTCTTCTTGTTCCACAGCTCGTTTCACCTCATCATTCCACCATGTTGTCCCTTGCACACCCCTGCATCTCCTTCTCACTCCACAAACCACCTCACACACTGCACCTATCTATCTATCTATCTATTGCCAGATGTCTCAATCCTGCACGAGGTGGCCACAAACAAATCACCTCCATATCGCTCTGTCCCCCGCCATTTCACTACCCCGCTCCCAACTCACACCCCCCTCTCTCATATACCTCTCCATTCCATCCCTCCATTTCATCCTCAGCCTCCCCCTCCCCCCCTCCACTTCACTCACATACACTCTCCTCATCAGTCTTTCACTCTCCATCCTCTCCACATGCCTGAATCACCTTAATGTGTTTCTCCTAACGCTTCCCATCGCGTCCACATCCACACCACAACGCTCCTTCACTTCCTAACTTGTTAGTCTGTCTCTCCATATGACTCGACATGCTCCTCTCAAATAACTCATTTCCACTGCTCTCACTCTTGACTTCTGTCCTTCCAACAGGGTCCAAGCTTCACTTCCAAATGTCAGAGTTGGTATCACAATACTGTCATGTAACAACTTTTTCACTTCCATACTCACTTCCCTGTTTCTTATCACTGCTTTCAAGGAACCAGCAACCTTCCTTTCCTGCTGCACCCTTTCAAGCACTTCACCCTCCAGACTTCCATCCTTACTCATCACACTACCCAAGTACTTAAATGCACTCACATTCTCCATATCCCCCCCATCCAATCTCACTGTACATTCACTGGCTTCACTTCTCTCGAAGACCATCACTTTACTCTTCCCTAGATTCCGTTTCTTACACACACTCCCAAACTCATCTACCAAGCCTTGCAGCTCCCCTTTGTCTTCACTCAACAACACAGTATCATCTGCAAACAACAGTACAGAGAGTTTCCAAACACTACCTTCTCTCACTAGGGCTGCTCCAACATCCCCTGCCTGACCTTGTATCTCTTTTATAACCCCATCCATGTACAGATTGAACAACCATGGAGACATGACACATCCTTGTTTCAATCTAATCTTCATATGGAAAGATTCACTCAGTTTGCCATCCACATGCACTACAGCTTTAGCACCCTCATACATACTCTTCATGGCCTTCAACAACTTCCCATCCACTCCATATATTCTTAATACTTTCCACAATCCTTGTCTATCCACCCTGTCATATGCTTTCTCCAAATCCATGAAGGCTGCATACAACTTCTTTCCCTTCTCTTCCGTGAAAATCTTACATACATCTTCCACCCCTTCCATCTGCTAAAACTCATACTTTCCCAGTCTTTCTTCCACTATGCTCTTATACTCTGCCATTTTCTCACTATCTTGTAACTTCTCTACTCTTCTCACAGGAGTTATTAGTACAAGTGATAATGTATATCACAATATTTTTAAGATTCAAATTAACTAGTTGTCTAACAATTTCTCAGCTTCTATCTGTTGTCTTACCTTGATGAAGCTCTCTAGTGACATCAGGTAGGTGCAGTGAGAGGGAGTCCTGCAAAATAAAAGTTAGTCTTATATTTCACCATGTAGTTGAAGCTCTCTGGTGACATCAGGCAGGTGCAGTGAGAGGAAGTCCTGCAAAATAACAAAGGTTAGTCTCATATTTCACCATGTAGTTCATCTCAGTCAGTACGGTAATTATCATCACATGATAAAACCTGTAAACATTGTATTTCATCTTCATCTGTACTTTATTTCTATCTGCAAGTACTAAAATGTAAGAAATAAAATTATCTGATCACTACTGTCATCATCCTAACTCTATTACCCATTATTATACGGCATGGGTAGAATCAAGGAACAAGAAAACATGAGCACTTACTGACTTCAAACTCACTGAGGACCAGTGTGCCTTATCCATGGGATACTGTAGGTATTGAAATCCCATTACCCAATTCTCTTACAACCTCTCTATCTATTTTCTAATCATAATTTAGACTTTCAAATGCATATTTCTCTCTTGTTGACTGCTACTCCAAGATACAAGAAGTTGTGTACTATTTCAAGTGATCCTCCCTTCACCTGCACCCTCATGCTCAGGTATCTTCTGATACAGATGTACACAAGTTTCTGAACAACTATACAAAGATCTACTTCCCTATAAACAAACAATACAGAATCTTCTGCATACATATACTCTATCTTCAACACCCTTCATCTGTTTCACCCATTATCGATAAATATTAAATAGCCTATTAAACAACCATGAAGAAATCACACATCACTGATTTCACTCCCACTTAATGTACACCCATCAAAAAAAGTATCGTTCAATTTTCCATTGCTACATTAGGAAACTCCAAACAAAGTAGGTGGAATGATCCCTAGAATATCCTTACACATTCGTATGCCTGCATGCCGTATCAGTAATAGCTGGAGACAGAACTAGGACTGGGAGAAAAGATGATCAATGTATGATATAACAGACTCCTTAGTTTAACATGAATTCTTTAAAGTTATAAGTGTTGCTTCTTATAAGATGGGTAGAAGCAAGACATAAGATATGCCACAGACAAGTGATACTCAGAGAGGGATTTTATGGTAGTTTCAAAATGTCATAACTAAGACAGACCTCGGCATGGACAACAACAGAATAAGGATGCTGCCTACTTCTTCCTTCACCTTTATCATTATTTTTCTGTCTGCCCTCCTTGCTTCCCATTTCCCCCATCTTTCCTGTCACTTTTTATTGCACTTCTTCCTTTCCAGGTAGCTTTACGCTGAGTGAAAAGCCTAATGGTTTCCTGAAAGCCAGGAAACCATTTACAACGCTGGGTAGTAACATCATCATCATCATCATCATCTTCGTTTTTCGTCCTTCTGTTCTTGTATTCAAACTGGGGTTGGATGTGCGATGGCTTTTCTCCACTGCTTCCTATCCTGAATTAAATCTTCTCCAATACCAAGTCTTTCCATATCTTGCATTACAACACTTTTCCAGGTCTTCTTAGGTCTTCCTGGTGGTCAACGTCCCACCACTTCCAGTTCCTCTGCTATTCTCACACAGCTCCCTTCCTCACTCGTCCTCACGTGACCATACCATCTAAGCCGCTTCTGCCTCAAGATGATATCGAGATCCTTCACCCTGCATCTTCTGGCTACCTCCTTACTCAAAACTCTGTCCTCTCATCTCACTCCTGTCATGTATCTTAACATTCTACGATCAGTACTCCTCAGAACATTCATCAGTCTATCTGTCAAAGCTCATGTTTCAGCACCATATATCAATACTGGTCTAATGCAGGCCTCATATATTTTATTTCTGTGTCTCAGTGGTATGTGTTTGTTGACCAGTAGGCTAGCTATTTCCTTCCACTTTAACCATGCTGATGCCACTCTTGTTCTGACTGATCTCTCCACCCCTGCTTTGCAGTCCAATATATCTCCTAGATAGCAGAACTGCTGCACTTCCTGTAGTGTGCCCCCAATCACCTCTAGTGCATCCTCTGCTTCATCTCCCTCCGCCTGTCTTCTTATTCAGGCTGGGCAGTGGAAATTTTGCACTCCTCTCAAATTCTGCAGACCTGAACACCTCCTACGGCACCACTTATTACACTCCGTGCACAACACTGAGTTCACTCCTACTCCTCTGCCACAGCATCCACATGGCCATGTAACCAATCCATACGCATTCCCTACATGTCAACAAGTAGGTTAGCGGAGGGTTAGTGCCTCTCCCCGTAAAACAACTAACTTAAAATCAAAAGGCCACCTCTCACTGGATTATGGTATCTGGAGGGGGGGGGGGGATATAACCAAATTTTGGCGCCTGGTGGTTTAATGGGTAATTACGGCACTCCAATCAGATTGAACCAGTGAAGGTTTATATCCAAGGGGTGGTTGGGGTTTATTGCTCACGTAATGTCAGTCAGGGATGAGTGAGGCTGGTTACTGTCACCTTAAATGTCAGGACCAACTTGCCTAGTCCCGGGCTCCTACGCTCCTCATGGGGCAACGTAGGATTGGATAACGAAGGAATGAAAAAAATAATAATAATGTATTATTCATTCATTCATCATCCAATCCAGTGTTGCCCCATCAGCGTAGAAGCCCGGGGCTAGGCAAGTTGGTCCTGACATGAAAGATGAGAGTGACTAGCCTCACTCATCCCTGAGTGGCATTACATGAGTAATAAACCCCAACCATCCCTTGGATATAAACCTGCACCGGCTCAATCTGACTGGAGCGCTGTAATTACCCACTAATACACCAGGCACCATAATCTGGTTATATGGTTACCACCCACTGTAGTAAATGGTTTCCTGGTATATAATAAGCCATTTGGCTTGTCACTTTACCCACAGGCAGAAGGAAGAGGAAAGAATGAAGGAATAAAAGAAAGAAGAGGAAAGATAGAAAGAAGGAAGGAAGAGAGGAAAGGGTAGGCATGTGAGAGCAGCACTACATTGAGTGAGTGGATGGTAAGCACCCCCACCAACCACTTAATAATCATCATCATCATCATCTAATCCTGTGTTGCCCCATGAGAAGCGTAGAAGCCCAAGGATAGGCAAGTTGGTCCTGACACTGAAGATGAAAGTGACCAGCCTCACTCATCCCTGAGTAACATTGTGTGAGCAATAAACCCCAACTACCCCTTGGATATAAACCTGCACAGGCTCAATCCAACTGGAGTGCCTTAATTACCCACTATATCACCAGGCGTCATAAACTGGTTATGTGGTTACCATCCAGCATAGTGAATGGTTTCCTGGTGTACAGGAAACCATTTGGCTTGTCACTCAGTACAGAGTCACCCATAGACGAAGAGGAAAGAATGAAGGAAAGAAAGACAGAAGGGGAAGAAAGAAAAGAACAAAGAGGGGAAAGGGCAATCACTCGAGTGCAGCACATCAAGTGAGTGGATGGTTAGCACCCCCACCTACCACAATAATAATAATAATAATAATGTAATAATACAGTAATAATAATATCCGTCTACCCATTAATCCTTTTTCTACCCCATGAGTGGATTGGGGTGCAAGACCAGGCTACTCAAGTCTTGACATTTACGGCAGCAGTTACTAACCTAACTTGCCCTAGAGCGGTATTATGTGAGTGTTAAACCTCAAACAGCCACCAGATTAAAATCCCTACAGCTCAGTTCAGTTGAAGTGCACTAATCCACTAGACCACAAGGCAGACAGATGGTTATATGATTGTTGCTCAACAAAGGAAATGATTACCTGAATTACAGGATATTCCATCCATCCATCCATTATCCATCCTATGTCGCCCCACCGAGAAGTGTAGGAGCCCGAGGCTAGGCAAGTTGGTCCTGACATTTAAGATGAGAGTGACCAGCCTCACTCATCCCTGAGTGGCATTACATGAGAATAAACCCCAACCACCCCTTGGATATAAACCTTCTCCGGCTCAATTTGACTGGAACACCGTAATTACCCACTAAACCATCAGGCACCAAAATTTTATATATATAAAACATGTTTCACCATCCAAGAACCCCCCAGCACAATGTGCTCTGACAAAAGAATAGGATAATTAAGAGAGACAAGCATCCATGCATTATATTTCAATCCTTTTGCCCCTACGTCTAGAGACCTCTTAGTCATGTAATGTATGATCTGAAGCCTTGTTGGATTCACATTATGCAAAAACAAATAAACTCATTCAAACCTACAAACCAAGAATGATGGAGTACTAACCCTACACAAACAGTTTGACCAACACTGCCTGCAAAGCCTTGCAACTATCAACCCCAAGCTTAACAATACTTTTTTGATGAGTGTACACCATTACTCAAGCCGTCATCCATCCTCACATGCTTCAGAACCATCAAAGAGGCTCTAGAAGGGAGTGAAGAAAAGCTGTGTACAGGGTATCATAGTTTTGGCCTGGTCTCTGATTATGTAATTAAGACCTTGTCCCTCACCTGAGGGTATTGGTGAACTTCTTATGATCAGCTACAAGGCTTTTGGCCCACGTGTGCCCAGCTACTGGGCTTTGGCACAATATTAGTACCTCCCCACATGAATACATCCCAGTATCTCCTATATATCAGCTATTTAAGCTAAAATTGCTTGTCATTACAAAATCACGGTAATGAACTGTACCTCCATTGTTGCCACCACTATTGATGGAGAAGATTTTGCATCTCCTGAAAGTGAAGTAAGGGACTGTGTAAGATGTGATGGTGTGGCAGTAGTGGAAGGCGTGAGAGGAGATGGCGGCAGTATGTGAGGGGGAGTTGAGCCCCCGGTGCCTCGACCTTCTACATTCTGTGCTAGCAGGGCACTCTGTACCAGACCACTCAGGCGAGTGGCAAAGTCATCCTCACCATCATCTGTGAAAATACTCATTATTATAGCCCTGTTTGTTTCTCACTGTCACATGGAATGAGGAGATCTAAAATACATTTCTTGAACCACTCTCAGGACATTATGACTGATATGGTATCACCTACAGCAATCTGTCTGGTTAAGTAATTTCCAGAATTGTGGCATGGAAAAATGTACCATCATACAAATAATAATAATAATAATAATAATCCATCCATCATCCAATCCTATGCTGCCCCATGAGAAGCATAGAAGCCCAGAGCTACGCATGTTGGTCCTGACATTTAAGATGGGAGTGATCAGCCTTACTTATCCCTGAGTAGCATTATGTGAGCAATAAACTGCAACCACCCCTTGGATATAAACCTACACAGGCTCAATCCAAGTGGACCTTAATTACCCACTAAACCACCAGGCACCATAATTTGGTTATACAGTTACCACCCAGCACAGTAAATGGTTTCCTGGTATACAGGAAACCATTTGGCTTGTCACTCAGGCTTGTCACTCAGTGCAGAGTCATCCATAGGCAGAAGGAAGAGGAAGGAATGAAGGAAAGAAAGACAGAAGAGGGAGAGTAAAGTCACCTGTAGGCAGAAGGAAAGGCAAGAATGAAGGAAAGAAAAACAGAAGAGGAAGGAAGGAAGAGAGAAAAGGACAGACACCCAAAGCAGCACTACATCGAGTGAGTGGATGGTGAGTGCCCCAACCTACCATCTTAATCATTCATCATCATCATCATCCAGACCTCCTTTCCCACCCTAGGGCAGGGTAAGGAATAGCAACGTCCAGACAGCCCAAATTTGCCCAATCCAATGGGCCACGCTTCCATTCACTCATCATTCAAGCTCCCAGAATCCAGGCTGTATCGGATACACCAAAAATATTCACCACGTTTTATAGCTTCACGTAAACGTATCCGATAGACTCAATCCGGACTAGGCAAACCACACTCGCCGGCCTCACAACACGAACTGCCCAAGGTCCCCAGTTGCATACCGCAGGAACCTTCCTATGATGTGTGCACGCATACACACTAACAACAATATGCACTAACACTCTCGTCCTCTCTTCTTCTATCTATCTATCTATTGCCAGACGCCTCAATCCCGAA
>JAGKTI010028373.1:0-12966 GCA_018397915.1 Birgus latro | reverse complement strand
ACCATCGTTCTATAAGTTTTATTATAATAAGCAAAAGTATACCCAAAACATTGGTTGAAAAACAGTATGTATTGATCTTCATCTGTTTATGTATATCAACCCACTTTCCTTTCTGTCTGTGTCTGTATCTTTGGGGCTGCTTATTTCAGTCTGTGCGTCTGAACTTAGTTCAGAGTTCAACCACCATAGCCGTAAAAAAAAAAACTTCCCACCACTACAAGCCGCCTTTCCTCATGTACCATTGCGGTCACTGGCTCCCCCTTACAGCTATCTCGGAATCACGTCGCAGCTTAATGAAATGTGGCTAAGTTGATCATTGACATTGAGACGGGATCTAACTTCATACTCCGCGGCAGCCAATTCAGTTTGTCCACAGATTTACACTTTCTGACAGTCACCTTTAATGTGCTAGTGTGATTTTCTTCCTTCTGTTTTTTTTTTTTTTTTTTGTGTGAAATAGGTAATAGGTGTATCGATGTGTATGCGGGTATATTAAGATTTCTCGCTGATCCCTAAGATGCTGATGGTGACAGAGGGTGCGGCTACGAACAAGCTGCCTGGCGAGGAATATAGTATGGGATCTTGGATGTGTAAAAGGGGTGAAGAGGGAAGCAAGTGTTCGTTTATAATTTCACGTATCCTTTTTTAAATTGACCGAAAACCAATTTACTGGAGAGAGCAATTTACATTTTGAAAGCTTTGAGTGGTATTTATTTTATGTCTGGATAAAATTGTCTGGTGTTAGAAGCATATCACTTCGTCTGTAAGAGATGACCTAAAGTGACAGAAAAATGCGGTGATAAAAATGAAAGTTAGCGATAAAATTTACAAGATTGGAAAAGAAGATCTGCATCCCTCTAAAATAGGGAACCTTAAAAAGTAATAGAATAAATGCGAGAGATTTTTACTTTTGAAAACTAATTCTGGTAAAAAAAATAAATACTGAAAAGAAAGTTATGTTTTCGTTGAGTAAAACTGATGTTATAATTAGAGCATTTATAACAATACTTGAGCCCTGTGTTTCCGTCATGTTAGGAGGCTTCCAAACATCTCATCGTTAACGATTTATTTTCCAAACTACTCATTAATATCCCCTGGTTTGTGTCATATGTCTTTTCAGTATTGACATAGATTGCATGAATAACACAAGAATATAGCAACGGAGCAGAATCAGAAATAGATAGGTAAGGAAGAGGTGTTTGTTAGCTTCCTAACCGTACTAAGATACCGCCCTAAATCAACTTAAATTATTGAAAAAGTGATGAGCAGAAATATTAAATGGAATATTATCGAGGCTTGAATGACTCTGCAGGCGACTGTTACTGAAATGGTGTTTTTTTTTTTAAGTTGATGAAGCGATGGAAATGGAGGAAAAATCGTCATTAATTAGCAAACGTAGTGATGCTTGTGCCATTGATGAAGCAATTGCCATTTTTTTTAATTGTCATAATTATCAGTTTTTTTTTTAATTTTTATACGAAGGTGGTGATTGAAATTCTTTAAAATGAAATTTAAAAATTAGTGTATACTTGTCACTGGTAGAGAGAGGCCAGCTTTAAAACTGCATCTGCTTGAATATAATGGCCAAATAAACTAAAGAAATATTTTGTGGGAGATATGAAGTATGCTTTTTATATAATGAAAGCTGAATGAAACAAATGAAGAACTGAAAAAAAATATATATATATTTACGTGATGGCAGTCTGGTAGGTTGATTGATGTTCAAATTCTTATAAGTGATCCAGTTCCCATAGGTGAAAACAAATCAACTCTAGACACTTTTTGATTCAGCTTAGAAAGAGTTCTATGGCAGTAAAGGGTTGATGAGGGCCTTATCCACCCACCTTGGTTTGGATAGTTTCCTGAACTGAATAAAATCGTCTGGAGATAGCGAGATTAAAGTGAAATATGCGTTATCTGGCTCAAAAGATTTAGTCAAGGCTGTGTCTAACATCACCAGTTCGACAGGTTCCTCCCGAACTTAATAAAAGCCTATGAAAATCCGAAATGATTGTCGCTATCGCTTTACCTCCGAGTGGAAGGTTCGGTCCTGCAGTGGATCTTGTAAAGCCTGATAAGCACACAGGTTGAGGGTTAGATAACGATAAGGACATTTTGTATAAAGTGTAATGTTGTGCGTTTTGTAATATGTACCTATAATATTCAGTCTATAACCATACATATTGGGTGGCCACAGACAAATCGTCTCAATATCGCCCTGTCCTCAGCCATTTTGCATTCTTAATATATTGCTTACCTTCAGTGTATCTCACAATATACTTTAAAAAATAGATGACAGCTATTTATACCCGACGCGCTTTCCTATTTATTTATTGTTTATTATTTATACATATGCTACTGTCAATGTTTATTTTGTATTGTTTGGTATTTGATAGTACTTAGAATTCTCGTCATAATATTTTTTCTTTATGGTGAACACGTGAAATACACCGTGTATATTTTTTGATAATTTATATAATAATTTAGGGATTATGAGATGGAAGGATGGAGTAGAGAAGTATATGAGAGATGAAGGTGTAAGTTGGGGGAGGGCAGCGAAATGGCAGGGGACAGGGCGACATGGAGGCGATTTGTTTGTGACCATCCCGTACGATATTGAGGCGTCTGGTTAGAGACAGAGAGACTTGAAAACCTCCAACTCGTAACTTCGTCGTAATATTTTTAAGGATGTCCCATTTTTTAAAAGTTTTTGAACCTTAAATTTCGACCAAGAAATATTTAAGGATAATGAGACGTCACTTTAAGGTATTTCAAGGATGAGAAGACAACACTGTAGGTGGAGACTCTGCCCCGCCTTATACTTACCCAGAAAAATTTTATTCATCTTTAAATCACATCATTTTAGGATCATGGAGCATCAGTAAATCCTAAGCATCACCCTAGCACAGTGAATAATTTGTTCTGATGTTATTGTGGATTATTTTATTTAATATTTTCTTACTGCGATTTTATCACGTTGAACTTAAATAGTTTTTTTTTTTTTTTACTTTTTTTTTCCAACTACATATCTTCCCATGATAATACTTTTGCATATTTCTTTTTTCCGGATGTTGAATGGTTGTGGATTATTTCACTTAATTTGCTCTTTCTCATGACTCAGAAATCACTTAAGCTTTTCTCCGGGGAGTTTATTTTAGTAAATTATCCCACTTGTGATTTTTCTCATTATTTCACAGCATAAAAACCATCACTGCACAACGAATATTTTTGTGTGTGTGTCCCGTTATTGTGGATGGATTTTATTTTTCACTTTTCCTTGATTTCTTGATCTTAATCATCATTCTCACTCAATTATTTTTTAAAGCTATCACTTTATTGGTTTAGACTGCATTTAACTTTCCCTTTAATTGATCTTTTTTTTTTCTATTTTTCCTTATACTTCAAGATATATCATTCACGTGAAGGATTATGGCAGGTTTTTATTATAACTTTTTATATTAACTTTTTTCCTTAAAGAATTACCATGATAGCATACGCTTGCAAAACAGTCGACTTGCCCTGGTCAATAATTCACCGAAATCACTGTCGCCTTCTAACTAGAAATCACATAATATTATCATGTAATATCACAGTTTCTAAAAATTTAAGGCCATTTGATAGATACTATAATTTTCTTCAAGAAATTTTTCTTAGCCAATTACTGATACTACCACCACAAACCACTCCTCTCTCTGTCCCCATGTAGTTTGAGATATCCCTACCCCACCATTCACTTCCCCATGAGTATAATTCCAAAATGATACTCTGAGTGTAACCGGTAATCAAAATTCCCAAGGCGTTCGAGCAGCACATTTCTTACTGGACTTTTCCCAGAGCCAGGCGTCGCATACCGCACTACTGTTCACTCTTTATATATTTCTACGTTAAAATCGGTAAATTTAACGACTCATAACATCAC
This sequence comes from Birgus latro, assembly GCA_018397915.1. NCBI lineage: Eukaryota > Metazoa > Arthropoda > Malacostraca > Decapoda > Coenobitidae > Birgus > Birgus latro. The sequence continues at coordinate 9,047 of JAGKTI010028373.1, read as the reverse complement.
TTCATAAGCTTGCCGTCACTATTCACTTGGTAAATCACTCCTCGCATATTTACCCCACATAATCCGGGTAATCAGGACTCGAATCCCGTAATCCTGAATCCGGGAAAGGAGTTGGTTTGCGGGGAGGCCAAGGAGGCGGTCTCAGGGTGGCCATAGCTAGAGAGTATGGGTGCCCGTATGAAGCACAAGATGGCCGCCCGCTCCTGCCTCCTCCGCTGTCAATCCCGCTCTCCTCAGCGCCGCGCTTTGTTTTTAATTTTCCCAGGTGTACTTGTATATATTCTGCTTTATTTTTCATGCACACAGTTGGATATATGTTTTATCTACACGCATACACAAGCGCAAGCAGCCAGGGCAAGGGGGAAGAGGGGTATTTATTTAATTTCTCAGTGCATCCGTCACTGAGCACTACCCCTTCCATTTTCTCACACATTTCCTCAACAGAACATCTATGAATAAATTTAATTTTCCCATTTCTTTGGTGTTCGTTTAATCACAGTTTACAGACTCAATTTTTCATTCTGTACTAATACTCTTTCACATTAAGGATATGAATGAACTAATTTTCCATAAGCACACAATTATGCTTTTTTTTTTTTTTTTTCATTTCGTTCCGTCGTAAATAAATGGCACAGCAGCACCTTCTTTTAACCTATTTTATCACCTGGGTTATATTGATATTTATAGATTTCTTTTTCTCCTCGATCTGTGATGCAGTGATATATATTAAACTATGAACTATTCCTTGTAAAAATCACCATTATCACATCATCATCATCATAGACTCTCAAATGACTAGTATTTCTATCATCGATCTGTGTAAGTGAATCAACTTTTTTTTTTCCGGCCATCAAAATGCATATTATCATAATTTCCTCTGTGAGCAGGTAACCACAATTTCTATTTTCTGCGGCCATTAAATAATATTACACGTATTTTACCACACATGATAATTCATTTTGCCACTTATATACTTTAGCACTCACGTTTCCAAATAAGCTCTTAACCTTTCACTCAGAATTCACATATGGACTTGAAATTTCACTCAACACACGATTATATCCAGTAAGGGTAAAATCCAATAGGAGTAATATCCAGTAGGCGTATGATAGTATATCCAGTTGGGTAATTTATCCAGTAGAGTAATAGTATATCCAGTGGGGGCAAAGAGTATATCCTGCAGGCATAGTGGTATATCCAGTGGGGGCAAAGAGTAGATCCTGCAGGCATAATGGTATATCCAGTGGGGGCAGAGTATATCCTGTAGGCATAATGGTATATCCAGTGGGGGTAATATCCATGGTGTTGAGGTGGGTGTCTCGGTGTATTAATCCATCGTTCTTTAGGACGATGAGGACGAAGGGAAGCCTTACATGGTGTACACGCCAGATTGACGCACATAGGTACACACACGCATGGGTTTAGACGCACATGGGTACAGACACATGGTCAGGCGCATACGGGTACACTACACACACATGGCAAGACATGGGATTTTTACGCACATGGTTAATACACATGATCATACGCACATGGTTAGACGCACATGAGAATTTTTATGCACACGATAAGAAGCACATAGGAATTTAAATCCACACATGTAAGTCTACGTGTAGACTCACAGGGGTTTTCGCACATGAGGAATCACGCACACGAGCAGATTGGCACGAGACAAGGAAAGGCAGGTACACACGGCAGGAGGTAGGTGAATGCACATGGCAGGGTAACACGCACATGGGTGGGGAGGTAAATGCACATGGAAAAGTATTACGCACATAGTTGGGAAGATAATACGCACATTGCATTGTAAATACGGAGTCAGATAGGGAATTAAAGCACATGGCTAGGTAACACGCTCACACAGTAAGGTAAACACGCACACAGGTGGGGAAATTGATGTTCATATACAGTATATTCACAAGGTCCAACATTACAGCCCAGAGGTACTCCAGTGTGTGTGTGTGTGTGTGTGTGTGTGTGTGTTCGGTATGCACATTAAGCCATTCAACACCGATGCGCAAATCAACCCCTTCAGCCCGATGACTATTTTAGATTATTTAATTCCTGCCATACCATCTGAAAATTGTCAACATTATGAGGACACTGGTAGCGATGGGGTTGTGGGGGCTCGAAAACACATCACCCTAAACATCAGTATATCTTTTGGTTGTAGCAAGAACATAATTATCCAAAGTCACCGTACTGAAAGGGTTAAATAATTCGCCGATAACAAATCATTACTCTTTTCTTTACTAATATTTTTTTTTTCGTCAGTTATCTCGTCTCAATACGCCTTTTTTATCCATACTGTGTATACTTTTGATCAGCAGCTCTGTGCTTCGTCATAATACATCTTTATCAGTTCCGCTTTTATTATTGATCACTTCTTAATTTATATACGGTACTTCTTTCATGTATATATCGCCTGTATGTATTTTGTCGATTTCCATATCTTGTTTCGGAAAAAAAAAAGTTTGTGTTTTACCTGAGCGCTTGTTTGACCGACTAGATATAGCAATCAATTCGTTTTAGCAATTCATAGGTGCTTAAGATCAGTGTCATTGATTTATTAAGCCCTCACTGCTAAGGCGTCTTTGTTTTACGCATCTTTTCTAACTCCAGACTATTTTATTAAGCCCAGGGAGGATGTCAAGAAATAAAGGGGTTAATTAAGCCCATATCCAGCGTCTTATTCGACTCTTGTTATTATTCAGGTGAGGGAGAATCTCAGGTAATGAAAAGAGTAAGTTTTATTTAGGTTTTTTCCTATCTCCAGACGATTTTACTCGGCTTTAGCATTTTTTTCTAGGAAGGAATGGGTTAATGAAAGCTGTTTCAAATCCTTCTTGCCTGATTATACTCTGTTCACTTTAACTAGGCGCAAATGGCGATCATTCCCTCTTGATGGCAGAGCTGTAAGAAGAGATTAACGCCAGAATATTATGCCAGTCACGAAAAAGTGCTATGGAAGGAATGCAGAGCCGTAACATTGCCTTATTCTGCGGTTTACCTAGGGGGAATAGGCTTCAGAAGGACGATAATCTTCTCATAGTTGAAATCAGAAAAATATGGTCATCTCTGAACTGAATAAAATCGTTTGGCGTCATTAATAAAGAAAAATTGGACGTATTGATATTATTATTATTATTATTATTATTTTGATGTGTGTGTCCGACTCTGGGCATAGGTTTAATACTCTGTTCCCTTAGGCTCAGCAGTTCTACGTGGCACACACCTTCACTTGTCGCCTTCATCATCTTATCACTCTGTTTTGGTTTTCTGTGGGAATATTTGAAGTGATGATTCGAAATACAGGGAGGAAGATCTGCAGCGAGACGAAGGAATATTTGCTGCGATACACTTGGAGGATTAAATTTGCCAACAGATCCTTAACCCCTGCAGTTCGGCGACTTATTTTTTCATAGTTTCTACTTTCATACGCTTACATTTAGATGTAGGGAGAGGTGAGATTGTCTCGAAAAAAAAAAATATATATATATATATATATATATATATTTATAAATAAATAAATCGTCTGGAGGTAGCTTGAATAATAATAATGAAAAAAATGTCACAGAACTGAAGGGATTAAAATGAAATTTTTTGCCGTGAATCACGCAGGTGAATATTTGGCGCAGTTAGATGAATATTCTGCGCAGTTTTCATCTCTTAGCACTGAGGGGTATTCACTTTCCACTCTCCCCTCACTCCTAGACGCAAGGAGAGAGATTTTTGCTCATCATTTCGCCTTTAGAAATACTGGGGAATATATACCAATATCTTTACTTCACATGAGGGACTTTTAGAATTGTATAGAAACCACCGATTTTGCTTCATGTGAGACTGACCGATATATACCGCAGATTCTGATTCATTTGAGTCTTTTAGGAATGAGTCACTGATTCATCCCTCCATTATAGGCTTTTAGTAATACTGTATATGTATACCACCGTTTCTGCCCTCCGAGAGAAACTTCGGAAGACGCTCCATTGATTATGCTTTGAGGAATATTATGCGCCGCCGAATTTACGCCACATGAATCTTTATAATACTCGCTGTTATTATGCTTCTTTCCAGATTCACACGATAAATATTTTCCAGTTCAGGTTTATGAAACACACTGAAGCCTACTGGCACCACCTCCACCGCACATGAAGCGATGTGGGGTGTACATACGCCCACCATTTTCTTACTTCGCTGGAGGTTCACACAAGAATTATTTTACAACCAATACTTCTTCACTTTATGTAGATATCTCTTGACTCGGTTGATAGTTTCCATTTATTATTTCTCATTTTACTATAATTTTTGCTTTCAGACCTCTTTCACTTGATACAGAGCGAGTAGTAGTATTTCTGTTTTCAAGCGTTACACGGGAGTGTATGACATCCGCCACTGATCGTCTCACTGTGCACTAGATTTTTTTTCTTCACATCATATAGGTCTATTTGCTTCCAGACCACCATTACATGATACTGAATGAAAGATAATACATCTGTCATGCTTGCCTCATTGAGGTACGGAACATTTGTCACCGGTCTGCCGGAACTTTAGCATCGGATCACCGTCTTTGTCTTGCTTGCCTGCCTGCCTGTCTGCCTGTGTTTTCACCAGCCCTGGGCCCCACACATTGCTATGCAAGAGCGGCTGGGCGTGTGTGTGTGTGTGTTTGTGTTGGTGGGAGAGAGAGAAAAAGAGAGAGGGAGGGGGTGCTGCTGCTACTGCGTCCTTCAAACCACACCTCAGCACTGACACTCTCTCTCGTATTTCGTCATTACACTTCCACGTGTCGCAATGCAGGTCCCTGTGCTTGTAAGATACGTTTTCCTGCCCCAAGCATGACACTATTGCGGTGGAACTCGGACGACTTGGTACTGGTTGGCTGGGGGAACTCGGGAGATATGCGGCCTTGTTTGCAATGTCGCAGTCTGAGGCCCGACTTGCTACCCGAGAGGGCCCCATCGGTGGTATTCTCGAACATATTTACGATCGATTCCGTGTCGTAACTTAAGTTTTCGTTTTGGCAGGAAGAACTAGAAGCACTGGAAGCTTTTGCACCCGCCTTTCCTTCCCCTGCATGGGAAAAACAGATCGCACCTGTGACACGGAATTTGATGGTAAGTTTTTTCGTGAATCTCGTAGCCTCCCTGGATTTCAGCGGTCATCAACACTCCACCATCGCATATCCAATGCTCCAGATTCATGCAGGGGCGTCATCGTAGCCATGGCAATCGATTTGTGGAGCTGGAGGGGGCCGGACCGGGAGAGTCGGTCGCTCACTCCCACGAGAACGATTCGCACTGCTGCAAAATCACTGGTTTGTGGCGAGGGAGTGCATGGCTGGGATCTGCCTGCCTGCTTTCTTGCCTGCTTGCCTGCCTGCCTGCCTGGCCGCCGCCGCTGCTCGCCAACTCACTGAACGGAGAGGCAGGCAGGCACCTCCCCCAAGCAGACAAGCACCACCTTATCAGCTGGCGGAGGGGTGCCGATAAGTCCATTATCTTGGGGGCGCGTCGTGGCTCTCGCCGGCTCATGATGACGAATGTTTGTGGCTCCCGTTTGGCGGCCATGAAGAGGCATGTGAACCGCGTTGGCTCCCAAGGTGCACTGGCAAGCAAGAGAGCTGTGCTTGACGTCTGCATGCACGCTCCTCCCCCCCCTCTCCCCCCTCCTCGTGCAGCGCTCTCTTCTGCCTGATGCGCAACCAAAGTGCATTTCTCCACTTACTGCTTCTCCCACACAACCAGCCATTACCACCACTCCTTCATGCGCTCTTAAATTTCTCCCAGGCACACTTATACAGGTGCCTACTTGCCTGTGCCTGCCTGCTTTCTGCCTCACTCTCCCGCCTCGTGCCTGCCTGCCTGCCGACTGAGCCACGCTGCCTGATTCATAGCGTGCATGGCGGCAGGCACACACACACACCGGGGTTGCTTTAAAGCCTTCGATCGTTGGCGCCTGTCCTCCCCTCTCGCCAGGCTCGCGTACCCACACCTTGTCATAGGTCGCGGTTCACCTCTGCCTTTCTTGTCCCTGTTTTCGACCATATAATATTTTATTCATTTTTAGCCAGTTTTTACCCATTTCTCGGCCATTTACACTTGTATCTTTTTGTCCTTTGGCCTCGTTCTTCTATTATTTCCAAGTCTATTTTGGGCAACTCGAGCACCATTTCCTTCACTCCCTCTTTTACTCCCGTCTTAATGTAGGTCGCGGTTCACCCCCTGCCGTCCTCCCCATTTGTTTTATTTTTTACCATTTCCTCGCTTTTCTTATCACTTCATAACTACTTTTTCTTTAGTTCTAATTCTGTTTCTATTTTGGGTAATTCCTAAACCATTTTCTCTACTGCCTCTCCTCCTCCTGCTTGCCATACGTTGGTTCGCCCCCTACCTTACTGCAATTTCTTTTTAGCCCTTTTTTTTTTTTTATCATTCCTACCATTATTTTCACGTTTCTCTATTTTTCTCATACCATCACTGTTCCTTCCTGTTATCCCCCTGTTTGAAGCACTCTTGAAACCATCTCTTCCCTTTTTCCACCAATTTTCCTGCTTCCGCCCATATCCACCCATTTCCCCATTGCCACCCACTTCCCGGTTTTCATCCATTTCCCCATTTCCACCCATTTCCCTATTACTAACTATATTCTCCATTCCTTTAATCTTGTAATTGCCACTATTTTTTTTTTTTTTATCATTCCACCCATTTTTGAGGAGATCCCCCTTTTGTTTTTACGTTCCAAATTATTATTTTTTATTTTCTCAGTTTTGGCCATTTCTGTCTTGTTCTTCCCATTTCTCCTTCATTACTTTTTTCTCTTCTCTGTTCCTCACTTCCTTAATTTTTATTTTATCATTTATTGTATTTTTCCCCTTAATACCCAAAGCTTTCCCCGTCTTCGTCTTGTTTTAAAAATTCTTATTGCTTAGTTCTATTTCCAAATCTGTGTCGACTTTCATTTACTTGTCATCCATCCGTCCATCCACTCCTCCATCCATCCATCCATCCAATCCTGTACTGCGAAGCGAAGGGTCCCGGGGCTAGACTATTTATTCGAGGCATATAAGGCGGGGGTCACCTGTCACTTCTCCCTGAGCCGCATTAAGTGAACAATAAACCCCAGCCATCCCGTGGAAATGAACCCCGATTGGCCACATCCGATTGGAACGCCTCTGCCCACAAGACCACCAATTTCCCACGCTGTTATAGCCTTTAATTTTAAGTACAAGAATATTTTCGTATTACCCACTTTCTGGCCCATTAGTCTTCCATTACCTTTTGTTATATCTTGCAGTGATACCGTACCATTACTGCGTCCTATTTCCACTCATTTTTCTGATATTGGTCGTTATCGAGGCTTGTGTTTGTCCTCGAAGCGGTGGTCATTTTGCAGGATTTTGTGTTTGAAAGCATTGATTTTCCGGGGGGGGGGGGGCAGAGAGAGGGGGGCGGAGGGAGATGAAGACTTGAGTAGGAAGAGAGGGAGAGGTGGATAGGGAGGGGGATTGGGGGAAAGTGGAGGGAGGGAGCGACTGAGGTGGAGAGAGGAAGGGAGGGAGTGTGAGGTGGACAGGAGGGGGGAGAGGTGGAGTGAGAGGGAGGGTGGAGTGGGTATGTGGAGAGAGAGAGATGGAGGGAGGATGTGGTTGAGAGAGGAAGGGAGGAACGTTGAGGTGAAGAGGAAGGCAGGAGGGAGAGAGGGAGAGGTGAGGTGGAAAAGAAGAGAGGAGGAAAGGAGAGTGGAGAGAGAGGGGGAGGGAGGGAGGAAGGGTGGGCTAGAGGGAGGGGAAGGGAGGTAGGAAGGGTTAGGAGGGGAGAGAATAGAAGGAGGAAGAGGAAGGAGTGAGGAGGCAGAGGGAGTAAGACGGAGATGAGCGGGGGTGGGAGGGTGAGGAAAAAGAGGGAGGAGGGAAGGGTAAGAAGAGAGATGGAGGGAGGGAGGTGAGGGGAGGGGGAAGGTAAAGGAGCAGTGGTACAAAAGGGGTGAGTGTATATTTGAAGTGCTTGGTCATACACTGCATTCCTGGCTAGAACAGAGCTTCCATCATTATTATTATTATTATTATTATTATTATTAAATTATGATAATGCAGTAGTATTTCTAGTAGTAGTAATAATAGTAACAGAAGTTTTTTGACAGCTTTAATATTATATTATGATTATTATTATTCTTATTATTCTTATTCTTCTTGTTATTATTATTATTATTGTCATCAGTTATTTATTTATTTCTTCCCACGCTATCCTGTTCGGCATGTTTCGTCCCCCCAAATTATTTATTTGCCTTTAAAGATCTGAGAAATAAATCGCTTGGAAGATACTGATCAACAATTTACTCAGCCAGTTTTTACCACACACACGTTGCTCTTAACACTCTCAAGGTCGGGAAAACTCTAGTAATATATCCAGCTAACGACAGACGATCTTGTTCAGCTGAGAGTAAGTCATAGGAGCCTGAGTATTATCCAAAAGAAAAAATAATGAGATTTTTGTGTTTTTTTCTTATTTTGTGTGTGTTTCTTCAGGGCTTCATTTGTCTAGTCAGTGTCTGCTTTTATCTCTTCATTCCTCTCTCTCTCTCTCTCTCTCTCTCTCTCTCTCTCTCTTTCTTCCTCTCCCTTCTCCTCTCCNGTATTATCCAAAAGAAAAAATAATGAGATTTTTGTGTTTTTTTCTTATTTTGTGTGTGTTTCTTCAGGGCTTCATTTGTCTAGTCAGTGTCTGCTTTTATCTCTTCATTCCTCTCTCTCTCTCTCTCTCTCTCTCTCTCAACCACACATGTCTTAATTTTCCAGTTGTTTCATTCTCCACCTTGTCCCCCCCTCCCTCCCTCTCTCCTCCCTCCCTCTCCGTCTTTCGTCCCCCTCTCTACTCCCTCCCTCTCACCGTCTCGCTCTCTCCCTTGCAACTCCTCTTCCTCGCAACTCTCCTCCCTCGCAACTCCCCTCCCTCGCAACTCCCCTCCCTCCCTCACTCATTCAGTTCACACGCACTCCCATCCCCCCCTCTCTCTCTCCCTCACACACACACACACACACACACACA
>JAGKTI010028372.1:0-12966 GCA_018397915.1 Birgus latro | reverse complement strand
AGCTGTTCTACTTAAGAACCATGCATGGAAAAATTAAATTGCAAGCAGGAAATTATGATTAACATTTAGGGTAATTTTTTAACACATGTACAGCATGATGAAAACAGGTTAGGCATGAAAATCTTTATGGTAACCATAGGTTAGGTTAGGTTAGGACCAAACATGAAATTAACTGCTTCCACCGTTTTTCCAGCTGTTTTACTTAAGAACCATGCATGGAAAAATTAAATTGCAAGCAGGAAATTATGATTAACATTTTTGGTAATTTTTTAACACATTTACAGCATGATGAAAACAGGTTAGGTATGAAGTTAGGGTACTTACCAACAACAAGATGCTGTCCTGATGTAATAACCCACTCTATCACCTCAGACTCTGACAGGAAGACCTTGCACCTGACACACCTTTCCACTTGATAATCACCACCACTTATCACCAACACTTTCCACGTTTTTTTTTTTTATAACTGGAATCACATCACTTCACTCCACTGTATATAACAGTAAATTCCCGTGTGGTCTAGTGACGATCATCACACACATGATGAAGAAGGTGAAAAGCAATATCAAGCACTGTAGGAGGTAGGGTATCACCACAAAAGCAATCACTTCGGCCGCCATTTTCGGAGTTGTTCACGAGGCAGTAGCAGAGTGGGTAATGGTGACCGACACAGGCACTACGCGTGTAAACATAGCCGATCGGCGCGGGCGGGAAATTCAAATTGACGCGATCCCAAAAAATCAGAAATTTTTCGAATTTTTTGGCATTTTGGGGGTTGGGCAGCCCACAATATCCGAATAGTGAGTATGTCCAAGTATTGGACGTCCGAATAATTGAGGGATTACTGTATTTGGTACGAATTTATACGTAGTACAAGAGTATATTGGTTTTCACACAGTAATATTGGTGATATAAGCGTTGTTCACTCACCAAACACATGAACATATGACACCCTCCTTTACAACATCACCACCTCATCACTTCTTTTTGTTTCTTTCTCTAGGTTGTTTATTCCTTTGTCCTCCACCTCAGGAATCACTTTCACCGTGAATATCATCATTGGAGTGACCATGGCACGACATGTCTTTACTGGCCAGGTCACTGCTAACAGGTGAATTGCCGAGAAAATGGCGTGTTGGGGGGGGGGGTCAGGTATTGCCAGGCAGTATCCCCGCTTGATAGCGGGTAGAGGAAGGTCTCCCACATATGCCTACCAAAAAATCACCCGTGAAACTTGAAGAATGTGCAAATGACTGACTTTGCAATTGCAACACATATGGGTATGTCGTCGGGTGTCACTGTGACAAAATGTTGCAACGTACCCATACGTTGTCAGGACGCCTCAGGTTAAATGTCAGGACCAACTTGCCTGGCCTCGGGCTCCTATGCTCCTCTTGGGGCAACACAGGATTAGATGATGATGATGATGATGACATTAACTGAGTAGTTTATGGAGATTAATTTGATTATAACAGTGATTTCTATCACAATTAAGTCTTCTTAGGCTTAGCCCAGTCTAAATTATTTTAATCTAACCGAAACTGACCTAATTTGATGGGACAACCTTCTTATCCTAAACTAGTGTCCCTACAGAAGGCTTGTAACTTCCCAATTTGGTAAACTTCAAACTGCACCCAACTAACAAACATGAATTAATAAACTCATCACTTACATAGGGGCATATGTCTTCTTAGTGTAACAGGGAAAGTAGGCCTATATGGCAGGGTGCTTAATGACAGAGGGAAATAACAGAAGAATTAGCTGGAGAAGAGCAGGGAGGTTCTAGGAAGGGAAGAGGTTGTGTAGATCAGATATTCATTCTTTGATCTTTAGTGGAAAAGTTTCTAGAGAAGGGAAAGAAGTTGTATGCGGCCTTCATGGATTCGGAGAAAGCATATGACAGGATGGATAGACAAGGACTGTGGAAAGCATTAGGAATATATGGAGTAGATGGGAAGTTGCTGAAGGCCGTGAAGAGTATGTATGAAGGTGCTAAGGCTGCAGTGCGTGTGGATAGTGAACTGAGTGAATTTTTCTATTTGAAGGTTGGATTGAAACAGGGATGTGTCATGTCTCCATGGTTGTTCAATCTGTATATGGATGGGGTTATAAAAGAGATATAAGGTAGGGAAGTGGATGTTGGAGTGGCCCTTATGAGAGAGGGCAGTGTTTGGAAACTCCCTGTACTGTTGTTTGCAGATGATACTGTGTTGTTAAGTAAAGACGAAGGGGAGCTGCAAGGCTTGGTGGATGAGTTTGGGAGAGTGTGTAAGAAACACAATATAAAGGTGAATGTAGGGAAGAGTAAAGTTATGGTCTTCGAGAGAAGTGAAGTCAGTGAATGTACAGTGGGGTTGGATGAGGAGGAAATGGAAAATGTGAGTGTGTTTAAGTACTTAGGTAGTGTCATGAGTAAGGATGGAAGTTTAGGGGAGGAAGTGATTGAAAGGGTACAACAAGGAAGAAAGGTTGCTGGTTCCTAGAAAACAGCGATGAGCATGGAAGTGAAAAAGTTACTACAAGACGGTACTGTAATACCAACTCCAATGTATGAAAGTGAACCTTGGACCTTGTTGGAGGGACAGAGGTCAGTAGTGAGAGCAGTGGGAATGAGTTACTTGAAAGGAACAGGTGGAGTCACATGGAAAGACAGAATGACAAATGAGGAAGGGAAGGAGCGTTGTGGTGTGGATGTGGATGTGATAGGAAACGTTAGGATAAAAACGCAGGGGTGGTTTGGCCATGTGGAGAGGACGGAGAGTGAGCGACTGATGAGGAGAGTGTATGTGAGTGAGGTGGAGGGGGGAAGAGGGAAGGGGTGACCAAGGATGAGATGGAGGAATGGAGTGGAGAGGTATATGAGAGAGGGAGGTGAGAGCTGGGAGCAGGGCAGTGAAATGGTGGAGGACAGGGCAACAAGGAGGTGATTTGTTTGTGGCCACCCCTTGTGGGATTAAAGCATCTGGCAATGCTGTAGATAGACAGATAGATAGAAAAACCATTTGTATGCAGTTCTAAGCAAACTGTTTTCTATAAATATCAGTCGGAAATATCTTTTTATTTAGGTCTGAAGGGCTTAGCCTAATATACAATAAGTAGAGAGAGAGGTTTGCTCCCATCTATGTCCAGTATCACATCAACCTAACCTAACCTATTCTAAGCTTACCTAACCTAATTTTGATGTAGATGTGATAAGAGAGAGAAGAACTGGGGAACCTCCTCTGTCCTTCTTTACTAAGTAAACTCCCAAGGTGGATGAAAAGTTGCTGACAGGAAGAGATGGAGCTCCCATTTCTTCAGCCCTCAGGAATATTTCCTGACCATCCCCCTTTGCTGAACTTTTCCAGTATTTCAGTAACACGGAGAGTAGGCCAGCATACTCCCCAATACAAGTTTCTCTAAAGCCGCATTTTTGTGAGGCCTTTTTATACCAGTCAAGACCGGTCAAAGTTTTCTGGACCTACTTGACTTTCACGAGAATGGATTTCAGACCAGTTCCATCTGTAATGTGCTCCTACTGGCTGGAGGAGGGAGTGGGAGGAGTCATTACGGAATCAGCTGGGCTATGTAAACAGAGAGAACAAGATAGTAATAAATCAATTAGCTATAAATATCTTCATTACTAGTGTACACAGTAGCTGTTTGTATGTCATATAAAAGAAAATATGACAGCTTCCCAGTGTGTCACTACTACATTCATGATAAAAGAGTTCTCATTACACCATGAAGTGAAATGAATCTTCAGTTGACCTTTTCAGTTAAAAGAGAACAAATAACAGGAGACAAAGGATGAAATATGCATCCTTAGAGAATTATTACTGGGAAATGGTTATGTCATCATTATATTAATCCACTGAGACTCATGGAATTTGAATTTCTCTCCTGGCATTATTATCTTCCTACTGATCATCTTTTCCAATTCAGGTTTAAACAAGTATTCATTTCCAGTAGCACCTACATTTATATCACCGTCCTATGTCACTGTTGACCATTATATGTGCGAAATTCTATTTTTGAAATATTAAACTTTCACTTCTGTCAGCCAACTTTGTCGTATCAGCTGTTTACCCTGGACACGAGACGCTCCTCCCTGTCCTTGTTGCTCACTGCTACCGCACATCCTTTGTGCACAGACCGGGTAAACCCAGTCCTGGCTCTGGGGCAGAACTGCTTTAGACCAGTCTTGACCGGTCCAATTTTTCTGAAACTGTCTCGCCAGAACAGCCTTGGGACTAGTCCTGACCGGTCTGAAAGCCTCACGAAAATGTGGCTTAACTGTCAACACCAAACTACTGTACATGCACATTATACACTACACTTCCTATTCAAAATTAACCAAAATGGTGTCATTTAACCAAGCCTCAGAGTCCTGGGAAGGGGGGGGGGGACAATAAATGCCCCCACCATCCGCCCCTCTGCCGGTGACAACCCAGTGAGATGCCTGGAACCACTGTCTGACTCACTTCTTCATTTCTGCAATATTCCTCTAACTTTCTCTCTGCTGAGCACCACCTCTTCTCCTCTAAACCTCACCTTCTCTCCTTAACTGAGACTCAGCTGTGTGAAGCAACTAATTGCAAACCCTTCTCTGTATCCTCCTCTTTCTCACTACTCATTTCAAAGCCAGTTGCATACATGTACATAACAACACATATTGCTCTCATGTTCCTGAACTTGATTCTTCTGAATCATCTACTCTCTGGCTTCAGCTTTCCTGTCTTTCTCTGACTAAATATATCTGTGCTGTTTACTTATCCCCTAACTCTAATGACTATGAAAAATTCATCGACTATCTTACTTCTACAATGGAACATCCTATCCACTCCTCCTTTCTCTGAAATATCTATCTATCTATTGCCAGACGTCTCAATCCCGCACGGGGTGGCCACAAACAAATCACCTCCATGTCGCTCTGTCCCCTGCCATTTCACTACCCCGCTCCCAACTCACACCCCCCTCTCAATGTTTACCACCACCTTTGACTCTCCTCTCCTTTCACTGACCCACCTGGTAAACAAGCCTACATCTTTTCTATCTTCAATGACCTACAGTAGCTTGCATAGCACCCTACCCATATCCCTGGAGAGAGTTCCAACATACTTGACCTCTTCCTTACAATTAATCCTTCTGCTTACGCTGTAAATCTTTCCTCTCCACTGGGCTCCAATCACAATCCTATCACCTTAATCTGTCCTATTGCTCCAGTACAGACAGTGAACCCTCCTAAGAAACATCGGTTGTGGCACTGGAAGGCCCTCTGGCAGAACTGCTCTATTTTCCCTGGAATGAGTATTGCTTCCATAGCAGACAGCCATCTGAGTGTGCCATGCACATTATGGAGGTTATTCTCTGGGACATGGAAGCATACATTCATTTCTCATATCCTTTAACTAATGCAAAAAAAAAAAAAAATGACTTGGTTTAACCCGCCGAGTCCCACCGACGTACGATGCACGTCACTACTTTTTTCTGCGAAGACCCACCAATGTGGATCGTACGTCAGTCAGTTGCAAGGCCCGTCATTTGCTCATTTTTCAAGATTCACGGGTAATTTTTGGTAGGCATGTGTGGGAGACCTTCCTCTACCTGCTGTCAAGCAGGGATACTGCCTGGCCCCACCTGACCCCCCTCCCCCCCCACACTCGGCAATTCACCTATTAGCAGTAACCTGGCCAGTAAAGATATGTTGCCCCACAGTCTCTCTAATGACATAATTCATGGTGAAAGCGATTCCTGAGGTGAAGGACAAAGAAACAAAGAAGCTAGAGGGCGAAACAAACAGAAGTGATGAGGTGGTAATGTCGTAAAGGAAGGTGCCATATGCTGGGGTTTTGGGTGAGTGAACAGTGCTTTTATCACCAATATTATTGTGTGAAAACCAATATAGACTTGTACTACACATAAATTCGTACCAAATAAATAAATAAATACGTAATTTAAAGTGGCTTAAATTAGTTACCCCTTCCACAGTTCGTTTTCTTTAACCAGGTACCCTGAGAAAGAAGGAAAACATAAGGCTGACTGACACCTGGATAAGCCCAGGAAGGCAATTTCTCTATGAATTTTCAATGTTTCTCACCAGAAGCAGAGGTTTGAGTAAAAAAAAAAAAAAAATGTTGAAAATCAGTCGGGTTCTGAGGGTGTGTTGGGTAAAAAATCAGTCGGGACTGGACGGGTTAATCATGCTCATTCTAATGCTGTCTGCAACATGGAGAAGACCTACAAGAGATACCAGAGCCAACCCACCCCTCACTCTCATCTTTTTTATGTTTCTGCCCAGAATCATGCTAAGTCTGCTCTTTGCTCTGCTAAAAATAATTTCATCTATACTAAATCCTCTGAACTCTCCAACTCAAATTCTCCCCGCTCCTTCTGGCACCTTGCCAAAAACCTTTCTAACAACTTTACCTCATCATCCTTCTCTCCTCTTTTCCACTCTGATGGCTCTGTAGCTAATTCTTCTGCTGATAAAGCAGAACTCTCCATTCAGACTTTCTCCTCCAATTCCACTTTAGATGATTCTGGTGCTGTCCCTCCATCTCTTCCTCCCCTCTAACTTCCTCATGGCTGACATTAAAATTTCTTCATCTGATTATTTTCTGCCATCACTGGCCTCAATAGTAACAAGGCATATGGGCCTGATAGGGTCCCTCCTGTTGTCCACAACAACCTTCATCCTTGTCTATCACTTGCACCTTTCCTTCTAACTGAAAGTTTGCTCTCTTTCAGCCTGTCCCAAAGAATGGTGACCATTCCCAGTCCTCTAACTATCGCCCAATTGCTTTAACATCCCGTATTTCAAAAGTTTTTTAGTATATTCTTAACAAAAAAAATAAATAAATAAATAAAGCATTTTTCCTATGACAACCATCTATCTAATCATCAGTATGGGTTCTGCCAGGGAAGCTCCATTGGTGATCTTCTCTCCTACCTTTCAGACTCCCGGTCATCCTCCTTTTGGGTCTTTGGTGAAAGCTTTGCCATTGCAGTTGACATCTCAAAGCCTCCTGATCGAGTCTGGCATAAATCTTTAATTTCCAAAATACCCTCATATGGTCTCTATCTTTCTATCTGTGCCTTCATCTCTTGCTTCCTTTCTGGGCATTCTATAGCTGCTGCTGAAGACGGACACCATTCTTCTAAAGCTAAGAATAGTGGTGTTCCTCAGGGCTCTGTCCTACCACCAACTCTCCCTTTTATTCATCAATGACCTTCTGAGCTGTATATCTAACCCTATCCACTCATTTGCTGATGATTCCACCCTTCACCTTTCCATTCACTTCCTGCTGCATCCATCTCAGCAGTTGCTTCAACAAACAAGGGATGAGGCTATGGCACACCTAATGTCTGACTTGGCTCATATTTCTCATTTTGGTAAAAATAGCCTTGTTGTTTTTAATGCATCATAAACTCAGTTCTTTCATCTATCAACCCAACAAAATTTTCCACAGAAGTACCCTCTAATATTAACAATATCCAACTCAATCCTGTATCAACTTTAAACATACTTGGGGCTTCATTCTCTCAGGATTTATCTTGGAAAGAATATATTACCTCTCTTGTAAAATCAGCTTCCAAGAGACTGGGTGTGCTAAGCCAACTCCATACCTTCTTAACCCCTGCACAGTTGTTGACTTTATACACGGGTTTTACTCTCCCCTGTGTAGAATACAACTCTCATGTTTGGGGAGGCTCTCCACACACAGCTCTTCTCGACAAGGTGGTGTCAAAGGCTTTTCGTCTTATCAGCTAACTCTCCTCCTCTTACTGGCTCTCTTCAACTTTTGTCTCTTCACCACACTGCTGCATCTCTATCTCTTTTCTATCACTACTTCAATGGTCACTGCTCCTCTGAACTCTCTGTCTGCATCCCTCCACCAATACGAAGGGCATGTAGCATCCGTCTAGCAACAAACTCTCATCCCTTTTCTATCCAACTCTCTGATGCTAGAGTTAACTGCTACTCCAAGTCTTTCAAGTATACAACAAGTCAGCTTTGGGACAGTCTTCCTCTGTCTGTTTTTTCTACTGACTACTATCTCCAGTCTTTCAAACACAGTTTGTCCAGGCATCTCAAAATGAATGGATCCTGGATCTGGCTCTCTGTTATCTTGTTTCTTTTTTTTCTTGGTGGGACCAATTTACAGGCCGTTGGCCTTTGGTTCCTTCTTCCTTGTATTAAAAGAAAAGAAAAAAAAATTAAAACATTTATAGTTGAGAAACTGCTTAGAACTACATAAGTGGTAACCATACTATCTCAGTGTTTATTAGCTGGATGCCTAATTCCAAAATAATGCACTCAGTTCTAACCTACCAGTAACCAACCAGGTGGTGATTTTTAACTTGCAAACATGTGGCAATATTTAACAAAGTCATCACCTCACTACAGGTAATTTTTTGGAAACCACAGAAAGTTGCTTGTTTTCACACCTTAATATCTCGGAAACTATACCGGTAGCACTTAGTGAAACAAATTAACCCACCCAGTCCCGACTGCTTTTTTACCCAACCAACCCCCAGAACCCGACTGATTTTTAACTTGTCGTTTTTTGGCTCAAACCTTCGGTTTTGGTGAGAAACATCGAAAATTAATCAAGAAAGCGCTCACCAGAAGTGAAAAATATTCTAAACAGGTAAGAGATCCCTTCCCTGACTACCGATTTTTATCATGCCGTGCTCCATAAAATACGATCCCTATGTGAGGGAAACTTAAACAAAACCACACAGCCTCGTAGATATTTATTTATTTGGTACGAATTTATATGTAGTACAAGAGTATATTGCTTTTCACACAATAATATAGGCAATATAAGCGTTGTTCCCTTACCAAATACATCAACATATTGCACCTAACTTGGCAATGTTCCCTCCTCATTACTTCTTTTCATTACTAACTCTGGTGCCACACAATCTTTGTCCTCCACATCAGGAACCACTTTCGCCTTGAATTTCATCATCAGAGAGACCGTGGTGCTATGTGTCTTTACTGGCCAGGTCACTGCTAACAGGTGAGTTGCGTGAAAATCGCGCACCCCCCAAGGGAGGAGGGGTTGAACAGGGTCAGGCAGTGTTGCCGCCTGGCTGGGGGTAGAGGAAGGTCTCCCACATATGCCTGCCAAAAATTACCCACGAATCTTGAAAAATGTGCAAATGACGGGCCTTGCAAATGACTGACTTACGATGCAAGCCGATGGGTCTCAGCGTGAACAAAAGTTGTGACGTGCATCGTACATCAGGGGGACTGGGCGGGTTAATGATCATTTTATCACCAACTCTTTCTCGTACAAATGAAAGTATCCCCAGGTCTCCAGGTCATTACTTTGGTGAATAATGACATGGGGAAGAGAACTAATTTTTGCCCCGAGGGCAGGGTGAGAGCAGGATGTGTTTGTGTGGCTGCCTGCAGCGCCGACTGTGGCTTAGATTTCAGCGTGATAACTTACTCCACTAACCTACTAGATAAACTAGACACTGCTGCATCCAAGGCATGCCTTGTGGCACTATCACTGAGCCCTTTTCTAGTATCCTTGGAAAGAGGCTTGGAAGGGGTGGATGATGCGATTGGCTACAGGTGGCACAGACGGAATCAGACAAAGAGGAACCTGAAGAAAGCATTGTACACCTGGCAGAGGGAAGGAACAGACTGACCCTCACCTGTGTGGTATAGAGGGACTCCCTCCCTACCCTTTGGTGGCGATATGAAATGGCAGCCTGTTCAAACGGTGGCAGGAAGACACTTGCGTGTATAGCTGCTACCCAGCAGCCCGATTGTGACGTGTATACGTTACCCGGTGGATGAGGGTTAAAATGGCCATTAATAAGATGAAAATAGCATCACAATGGCAGCCTCCTCCAACTAGCAGTGGAAGCCTAAATGGAGGCACTGAATCATGATTGGGGGGCTTTAGACCCCTCAATGATTATGGCCTACCTAACAGGGTGCAAACTAAAATATGCCTCAAGTAACTTGCACAAAAACAGTACTGTGCACTGAGTGCACCCGGTAGTCACTGCACATTCGGTAATCATCACACGACCATGGAATGGCAAGTGTGATTATAAAGCAAATCTCTACATACATCACACAGGAAAGATCCATTAAAACATGCTATAGTTTAGCAAAAATACTGTAACATTTGGCAATTCAGTTACAACTTCATATTCCATAAAGTCTAAGATACACATAGTATGAAGTAGCTACAGTATTAGAGCCCCGCATTTATGAACATTTTTAAAAACAAACATTTAAAAACACTATAAAGACAGATCTGTTAAAAAAAAAAAAAAAAAAAAGGATTCTGTCAACACTTCATTCCAAAAGGGAATCTGGATATGCTCTATCACTGTCATAATATTTTAATATCCTGTAGGCTACGGTAAACTCTCAATTATCCATCATCGCAGTATCTGGCGCTTTTGGCTCAACTCTATTAAAGCAATATCCAGTGACAAAAAGGGAAGTACCCGGCAGTTCCATGCAATATCCGACTGTGTGGCGTATCAACCGGCTCATATGCAGTAGGCAACTGAAGCTGTATTACTGTATTGTATTTTGTTGTTCATCTTTCACTCATGGGAAAGCTTTTAGGATAGAGGGGTCATGAGGGTATAGTAACATAATATCTGGCTTGATGCTGAATGTTGAGCCAATTGGGGGGGTACTATGCAAAATCCAGCATTCCACTCTATTCAGTGTAGGGGCTGGCTGAATTAAGCTGGATAACTGACAGTTCACTGGATTTATTTTAACTTAATCACTATTTTGCAGCAGAAATGCTTCCATTCCATGCATTTACCCCACTTATAATGCCCCATTCCCATAGGTCCCCATTAACATGACAGGGGGATGGAAAGGGGAAGAACAGGGAAACAAGGCATTTCTGATACAATCATTCATCATCATCATCATCCGGACCTCATTTCCCACCCTAGGGCAAGGTAAATTACATCAAATACATAACATTTTAAAAATGAGAGGGAGTAGAGGTTGTGTTGATCACATATTCATTTTAGTAGCAAAGATACTAGAGAAGGTAAAAAAGTTGTATGTGGACTTCATGGACTTGGAGAAAGCATATACTGTAATAGGGTGGACAGACAAGGAATGTGGAAAAATATTAAGAATATATGGAGTAAATAGGAAACTACTGAATGACATGAAGAGTATGCATGAGGGCACTAGGGATGTAGCGTGTGTGGAAGGTGAACTGAATGAATTTTTCTATCTGAATGTTGGACTGAAACAGGCATATGTCATTTCTCCATGGTTGTTCAATCCATTTATGGAGGGAGTTATAAAAGAGACGCCAGTTAGGCAGTGAATCTTGCAGCCTCCCGAATGAGAGAGGGCAGTGTTTGGAAACTTCCTGTACCACTGTTTGAAGATGATGATAATAATAAAATAATAAATTGGTTTTACGCCTGGTATCCCCGAAGGGCTAAGGCGTTGCCCCTAGATAGAGGACTTTTCGATTGGAGAATGTAGCATTTTATGACCGGATGCCCTTCCTGATGTCTACCATTGACCCTTGGGTGAATTCGATCCTCCAACCCTTCGGTCAGAGCGGAGTGCTCTAACCCACTGAGCAACGGCTGCTACCTGTTTGCAGATGATACTGTATTGCTAAGTGAAGACGAAAGGGAATTGCAAGGCTTGGTCAATGAGTTTTGGAGAGTGTATAAGAATCGAAATCTAATGATGAATGTAGGGAAGAATAGTTATGGTCTTAGAGAGAAATGATGTCTCTGAATGTACAGCAAGGTTGGATGATGAGGAAATGGAAAATGTGCGTATATTCAAGTACTTGGGTAGTGTGATGAGCAAGGATGGAAGTTTAGAGGATGAAGTGCTCGAAAAGGTGCAACAAGGAAAAAAGATTGCTGGGTCTCTGAAGACAGTAATAAAAAATAAGGAAGTGAGCATGGAAGCTAGAGTTGGTATCACAATACTGTCATGTAACAACTTTTTCACTTCCATGCTCACTTCCCTGTTTCTTATCACTGCTTTCAACGAACCAGCAAATTTCCTTCCCTGCTGCACTCTTTCAAGCACTTCACCCTCCAGACTTCCATCCTTACTCAGTACACTACCCAAGTACTTAAATGCACTCACATTCTCCATATCCTCCCCATCCAATCTCACTGTACATTCACTGGCTTCACTTCTCTCGAAGACCATCACTTTACTCTTCCCTACATTCACCTTTAGATTCCGTTTCTTACACACTCTCACAAATTCATCTACCAAGCTACGTGAGGAGACTGTACCACCAGTTGAGCAAGGCAGTACTCCCAAGGAGGATGGAAAGCTGATGACAGGGAGAGCTGGAGCTCCCGTTTCATCAGCCCTCAGGACTTGTTCCTGACCATCCTCCTTTGCTGAACTTTTTCAGTGTCTCAGTTACACAGAGAGTAGACCAGCATGCTCTCCAATACAAGTTTCTCTAACTGTCAACACCAAACTACATACACGCTACACACCACACTTCCTTTTCAAAATTTATCTTCGAAATGGCGCACAAAAATCATGCCTCGGAGTCCCCGGGGGGGGGACCATAAATGCCCCCACCATCCGCCCCTCTCCCGGTGACGACTCAAAGAGCTGCCTGGAACCACTTTCTGACTCACTCCTTCTTCATTTCTGTAACATTCGCGGCCTTTCCTCTAACTTTCACGCTGTCGAGCACCACCTCTTCTCCTCTAAACCTCACCTTCTCTTTCTCACTGAGACTCAGCTGTTTGAGGCAACTGACAGCAAACCCTTTTCTGTATCCTAATACTTTCTCTATTCTCGTTTCAAAGCCAAAGGTGGCTGTTGCGTATATGTACGCAACGATCTATCTTGCTCTCGTGTTCCTGAACTTGATTCTTCTGAATTCTCTACTCTCTGGCTTCGGCTTTCCTGTCATTCTCTGACTATATATATCTGTGCTGTTTACTTATCTCCTAATTCTACTGACTATCAAA
>JAGKTI010028371.1:0-12966 GCA_018397915.1 Birgus latro | reverse complement strand
GCTGCGTGCCGTTGAGGAAGTTTGTAATTCTCGACCCTAGAGAATTGACATAGCACACTTAGCTATACATTGTATACCAGTTATACAATAATTCATTATTTCTTGGGAATACTTAAATTTCCCCTGACATCTGGCGACACACCAGAGTAAAAATCTCATTTTCCCCTGACATCTGGCGACACGCCAGAGCAAAACTCTCATTTTCCCCTGACATCTGGCGACCTCATACCAGGATAAACTCCTAGTTTAAAATTAATTACCGAATCACTCACTCATATCTATTAGTCTCAGTTGTCACTCAGTCTTAACCAAGCACAATGGAGCACAGTACATTCGTGCAAGAGGCAAAAGAAATGGGGCTCACTAACCCCCAGGAAATACGAGATTATGTCTTGTTGCGCTTCAGTAGTGAGCAGGAACGTGAAAATGCCGCCCGTGAAGAGCGGAAAATTGAACGAGAGGAACGGCAGAGAGAGCGCGAGCATGAGAAAGAACAGCGCGAGCATGAGAAAGAACTACGTGAACACGACCGCCAACTACGTGAGTACGAGGAACGAGAACGAGACAAAGCACGTGAACACGAACGCCAAGCACGTGAACACGAATTAGAAGTCTTAAAGCTAAAGCGAGACTCCATGGCTTCAGGCACACCGGGTGCAGCCAATCCAAGCTCCACTTCTGCTCTCTCAGCGCCTTTTCTAGCAACTCCACGTCTCAAGCTTCCCTCTTACAAGGAAGGCGAGCGAATCGAGCCATTTATAGCTCGTTTCAAAGACATGGCAAACCTGTACGATCTGGATGAGGCAGCTAAGCGGCTTCAATTTCTTAGCCTGTTTGAGGGCCCCGCCCTCGACATTCTCCACAGAATTCGCGGAGAGAATCTCACGTATGGGATGATGAAGTCCGCACTCATCAAAGCGTACGGTCTTACTGTTGATCATGCTAGAAGTCAGTTCATGAAGGCGCGTCTCCAGGAAAAGGAGACAGCCGTTCAGTTCCTCGACCGTCTCACGGCATATTTGGGCGAGTGGATGGAGAAGGACGAGACTCCCAGCACACGAGAGGGAGTGATTGACCTCGTGCTGCGTACACAGCTAGAAAAGTCGTGGCCTGCTGAGCTTGTAGCCCAGCTAAAGATGTCCAAAGTGAAGGACGCNCATTTGTAGTCCAACTTTCACTCTTACCCACACAATCCTTGACCCAACTGATCCATACTCTCTTACATTCTCCTTCCATCTGTTGCTCACAGCAATACACACTCCTTCTTTCGCCCTCTCATTCTCACCTACTCCAGCACATATACTCCATCCATACTCCCATTCTCTCACACTTTCACCTCGCCATTTAATTTCAGTTATTCCACATATATCCACTTTCGCACTCTCAAGCACCTGTATGATCTCTTTCTCTTTCACCTCATCATTCATACCCCTTATATTCCAAGTTGCAATCCTTACCAAGCCCTTTGTTCGTTCTTTTTTCGTCAACTTTTTGTCAGTCCTGGTCCGAGGCTTCTTGTTCGTATTTTTAGTTAGTTGTTTTACGGGGTGGGGCACTAACCAACCAACAACCCTTCAAGTCGCCTCTTACGACAAGCAGGGATACTGGGGGAGATTTCTTGAAAAAACCCCCTACCCCCATGGGGTAGGATATTAGCATCATCATTGTGACATGTGAAAGAGAGTGGCAACATTGAATGCGCTGGATAGGGATACTGGATCTTAGGGAACAGACTGCCTAACTTCTTCCCCAAGTCTGATAAAAATTCTTAGCTGTTATCAGTGACTGATGCTCAGTCAACAAATGAAATCCATTATAAAATGTACTTTCGGCTAATAAAATGTCGTATCTGGCCCTGGAAGGAGAGTTTATTGTTGTTGCTCTCGTCCTGGGTTATATAAACTGAACCTCATTTCTCTCGGTATCCTGCCACCACACACAGACACTTCAAAAAATATTCCGGTGATCTATGCTAAAGATATTCTGTTTTGCCAGGGAAGCAAATGTTGACAGTAGGGCAAGTGATTGGCAAGGATTGGCAAAGCAGTGAAAATGAAATCAACCGTTCTGTGCAGTGTTGATCTTGAAGAACTAAAAATCGATGGCAAGACTGTAGTCTGGCATGATGAGTTAATGTATGTCTTAGAATGGTGGAGAATTTAATTGGCTGAACTCTCAGGCATTACTGTACTAGTTTCATGTAGTATTTATGAATATTCGCCATATAAATGGCAAAGCTTCTTTTTTGCGTCATTTATTATCATCATTATCATTATTATTATTATTATTATTATTATTATTATTATTATTATTATTATTACTTATGTTTTCTTCGGTCTTTATATTATATCTGAGGGTATCCTATGGCAACCCAAGTCCTTGTGTCAAACTGAAATGACCTTGGCGTATTTCTGAAAGTTATTGATATGCTCAGTTTTCTTCTAAAAATTGCACATTGAAATTGAAATCTCATAAACTAATTGAGATACAGGTATTTGGTTGAATATCCTATGATAAAAATGTTTGCTGAATAACTTTGACTTAATATTTTGCCATTTAGCCTAATGGAAAGTACCGAATTCAAATCTGCTCTTCTTTTTTTTTTTGCAACAAGTTTTTAGAGAAAACCACAAAAGCTTTAAAGCTGTAACATTCCACATGTACATAGCTGTGGTCCCTCTTATGCTCTGAAAATAATATGGTTACAGTTAAGCATACAGTTAGCCAGTTACTGAGGCAAACGTATAATTAACACATGCGTTCTTCGACACCTTTGTCTTCAGATGTTTTTTATATTACATATACCTTATATACCATAATTAGTTATGGCGAAGCTTCCTTACTGTGGCTCCATAATAGGAACAGGGAACTCGTTGTATCTTTATTTTCATCCAATTCTTCATCTCATAGTGGTTCTCTGTTGTCATATCAGATTATCTTGACTCACATCCGTGTTCCCCACAGCAGCAAAATCCCCGCCAGCAAATCCCAGGCTTTCGGATAAGTGATTCTTTAGCATACCGCACACGATACAAGCAGCTGAAATATATATCTATTTATTCAGAGCCAGACGCAATAATCCCGTAAGGGGTGGTGACAATCACCTTCATGTCAACCTGTCCTCATCCATCAGGTTGACATCTCTCCATCTTACACTCTTTTCACACACCTTATTCCTCCATCTCATCCTCGGTCAACCCATCTGCTCTTTCCCCTTCCATTTTTTCACGTACACTCTACTAAGTATGCTCTCATTCTGCAGTCTCTCCACATGGCCAAACCATATCAGGGTATTTTCAGTGATTTACAGAAATTCATCATCCTTCCCATCATGGGTTACAACTATGCTGATTTTGTGAGGACTGGTGTATCGCGGTCAACTGTAGTCTACTGTTTATGCTGGTATCATGATACTGGCTCGCCTGAAAATACATAGCTCCAGAACAATATCTTTCCACCCATTAAGTATTACTCTTAGTAATTAAATATTACTCAGTAAATAACCACTGCTAACTTTCTGGCGTACAGGCCCATGCCGTGTTTCAGAATCCATCGCCGATGTCCCATTTTATTTAACCCTCCCCATCCCGGCAACTTTTTTACTCATCCCACCCGGCAAGTTTTGGATTTTTTTTTGTTTTTTGGCTCAAACCTCCGGTTTTGGTGAGAAATATCGAAAATTCAGCGAGAAAGTGCTCACATGAAGTAAAAAATACCCTAAACAGGTGACAGGCCCTTCATCTGGCTACCACTTTCTATGACGCCGCGCTTCATAATACTCCCTATGCGAGGGGAACTTAACCAAAACCACTCAAAATTGGTAAATATTTATTCATTTGGTACGAATTTATATGTAGTACAAGAGCATATTGGCTTTCACACAATAAAATAGGCGATATAAGCGTTGTTCACTCACCAAACACATCAATATACTGCACCTACCTTGGCGACGTTACCTCCTCATTACTTCTGTTCATTACTAACTCTGGTGCCATATATTCTTTGTCCTCCACATCGGGAATCACTTTCGCCTTGAATTTCGTCGTCGGAAAGACCGTGGTGCTACGTGTCTTTACTGGCCAGGTAGCTGCTAACAGGCGAGTTGCGAGAAAATGACGTGGCTCGATCGGTAGAGATGGCTTGCGGTCCCGACGGACCCAGGTTCGAATCCTCACTGGGGCAGGGAACAGTTTAAGGATTCGAATCTCATTAAATCAAGCTTTACTGATCTACCAGAAGCCCCTCCGACATGTCGTAAAAATACCCCCACTAATACCAATACACCAGTCCTGTATGAGACAGCCCTAGCATGTATTCAATATGGACGGTGGGTGTTAGCGCCGAAGTGGTGACATGTAGAGGTGTTGGTATGTATGAGAACTGCTGGGCCTTGATAGCAGGCTGTGAAGCCTATGCCCAGAGTCGGACACATAAAAAAAAAAAAAAACTCCAGAGGGGGAGGGATTACACAGGGTCAGGCAGTGTCGCCACCTGGCTAGGGGTAGAGGAAGGTCTTCCACATATGCCTACCAATAATCTCCCACAAAACTTGAAAAATGTGCAAACAACGGGCCTTTCAATTGCATAATGTACGATGCACGTCGTTGGGTCTAAGCGTGAAAAATAGTTGCAATGTGCATTGTTAGTCGTCGAGGCAGGGCGGGTTAACACAATGCTATGTAAATACATTTTGGTCCACTGTACAGCAGCTATTATGCTTTTAATCCCAGGGAGGCAACATCGCACAACTTTAAAGTATTCTGACGAAAGAGGGGGAAGGAGGTAAAGGCAGTGCTAGTAGAGTTTGAGCTGTTGCTCCCAAGAACATGAGCAGGCTTGTTAGGAGCCTGTGGAGAAAAGGATGTGGTAGCACCTGATGTGGGGTTCAAGCTCCCATCCACCGGGTCATCGACAGGGGAGGCTAGTGTTTTTCCAGGGTGGAGCAACTTGTTCCTAATGCCAGGAATGATAGTCCTGAATGATGTGCACTTTCTGGCTTGATAACAGGAAGTCAGAGGGACCCAGGTAGCAATTTCTTCTCTACAAGAAAGTCTGCTTGCTCTGTGGATGGAACTTGCAACAGACAGTAAAATGAACAGGGGATTTTTGCTTAAAAGTATTACAGGACATACCAAGAAGTGCCCTCGGGCTCTAGGCGGGTATCAGACTTGCACCAGGGATTCTGATTCTTCAGTACCTTTAACAGCAATAAAAATTTCAATGAAAGGAACCAATGAGGGCCCTTCTCCTTTTTAAGTCTGGTGAGAGGCTTTGAGTCAACATTAGTGCTTACTGTACATGCAGAGCTGTGTGCTTGGAAGGAAGATTTTTAGCAGTGGATTCAGGAAACCTTCTTACCAGATAGTGTTCTAGATAAATTCTTTTTTCTTTCTTTTTTTTTTGCCAGGTACCTTGTTTCTTATTTCAGGCAAGGTAGCTCTGTTCAAAATATGTTTCTTGAATTTGTAAGGATTCTTATGAAGTGTTCAGTCATTTTACTATTAGTTTTCAATTAGCACCAACCTCTATTTGTGAGCCACGTAACCTCCGGTACCTCTTACTATATTGATGTAGCTATCTTCGTCTGATTCTTATGGAAAAGTTGAAGTGCGTGGCTGCCGGAAACCACTACACTGTAGGTGATGTTCCAGAACGCAACACCAGCATGACACATCTGACTTTCTGGAAATGACATATTTCCTCGAGAAAGTTGAATGGTCAAAGACATCCTTTGAGATCCAGTGTTACTGAAAATTATGCTTCCTGCCACACGTGAGAAAACAGAGTAATGAATCGCATCCTCAGTAGTAACGTTTAGGCTCTCCCCTCAGTGCTGTCTCAGTGTATCTGTACATGAAAACCATGGAACTGGACTGTTACAAGAAATTATTGGCAGAAATATCGAAAAGGTATAGTTTTGTAGAGGACATTCTACTAATTGCCCCAGAGAAAACCAAGGCAGAAAACAAGCTAAGAGCGATACACAAAGCAAATGCTGATGTACAGACTAAACTGCGGGAGGAAGTGAACAGCAAAGAATGGTAATCTGCAAATCCTTCAGTAGGGACAACTTCATTCATTTTCTTTCGATACACAGATCGGGGACAAATTCGGTGATAGTTACAGCATTTTTTAATACAGCATTCAGAATTTGCAAAAGTGAATTTCTTGAGGAGTATACAAGTATACTTTCAACATGTTTGCAACTATGCTGTCCGTTGGGGTTATTACGGAAGATATGGAAAGAGATGGTCATGGGAAACAGAGATAATTGTTTAAAAAATGGAAAAGAAGAGGTATTTAATGGGCTCAGAGTCCGTGAGGCCCACAAGCATGTAAAGATTCTCCAGAAACAACAGCAATACAAAACATCCCGATATCACGTGATGCGGTTGACTACACTAAAAGGATTGTGGCAGCGTGACAAACCAGGTGCGGATAAAAATAACGATAAAAACACCAGTGAAAATAGAACAGTGTGTACCATTTCTAGTGGTTGGTCGTTTATATAATAAAGAGAATCCTCCTGGTGCCTTAAAAATCGGCTATATGAACACAACAGTGATATACAGTGTCATAGAATATCAGATTCCTTACAAAACTGGAAATGGTTTATCTGACGTTAACAAATAGGTTTGGCTTGGAAGCTGTTTTCCAAGATTAGCTCAATTTTTTTAAATGAAAAAAAAAGGAAACTAAATTACGTATATGGGAAACTAATTATTCATAAACCAAAACTCATTACTTAAAAAAAAAATGGGTTCCGAAATTCCCAAAATATATCTTCTTCCGCGATATATTTTGTCTATTACTGCTTAATATTTTCTTGAGTGTTACTTATATATTTCCATTACTAACACACACAACACAGAAACAATACGAGTGCCTACTAAGACAGTATTTCCACAGGAGGTCACTGCTCACGTTAAGCCGGGTATGATTAACCCACTTCGAGATTATATTTTTAAATCTATTATTGCTACCATCAGTAGTTTTATACGGATGTGGGGACTCTTTTCTAGCTGCAAGAGTTCGATATAAGCATCATTAGTGCTTCATTATTGACGGTCAGTCGTAAGTTGAAAAAAATAATTGGGTGGTAGCTGGAATGAAACGGGAAAACAATAACTGGAAAGGGTTAGTATTTTGGTACGAATTGTTAAGTTGTGTAGGTCGGGGTAAAAGCTGAACTGTAAAAACTTCTCTCCATTAGGTCACGTTCTGATCATTCATTTTCAGTGCCAGACAATATGCATTGACGGAAGCAAGCATTGTGCCCAGAACGTTGTGGAATTAAACTGGATGTTCTTTTTCCAGTTTTTATTCCGGCCTACACGATCGGACACCTTACATCAAAGTATGTACGATTTCAACCACAGTGTGTCAACGCCCTTATACTTGAAGATCCATAGTGACGACCAGCAGAGGGTGTGCGGAGGAATACCGATTTTGCCCGCGTCAGCAAACAACATCCATCTGCCAGCACTGCAAGCGTATCCTGTTTTTGTTGGAAAAAACGTTGCAGTACACCTTCACTCCACTTAATCTTATTCAGTAGCCAACTCATTTCACAGGTAAACTTTCCTCACCACTCTCCTCCCTACCCTGCCTGTCCAGCTCACCTTATCCATTTCTTACCCCCCTCCCCCAACAATTTCATCCCTGAAGAATATTCTGAAACAATCTTATATGCAGTGGCACTACTAATCCTACAGCAATCAATTTCACGAGGGCTTCTTTGCTCTACTCCACGGTCCATCAGCAATAACATCCCACTTCATCAATTTCTTTGCTCATCACGGCCATTCCTTCAACGGTTTGATAACGTAATGCAGGATACGCGTGGTTTGATAGCTTAACGCAGGTCACGCAGTCGACGAACACACCTGTTTTCATATTCATTATAATGATTTGTCACAGCAACAACTTATTAAAGCCCATTCAGTCATGTGAACACGCTTATTATATCATCACCACATTCAGTTTAGTTTATAAGATACTTTTTAACCTGCAAGGCTAATATAAAACTTTCATCAACCCCTTCACACCGTAAGGGTTCTTCGAGGGAAAAAAAAGTAATAAGAAAAATGTAGCTAATGTGACAGGGCATAATTAACAAATTCACCAATGCGTTAAAAGTAGTTCATTCATTGGTTACAATGTCTCTCTCTCTCTCTCTCTCTCTCTCTCTCTCTCTCTCTCTCTCTCTTTAATCCTGACTACCACCATAACCCAGGCAGGCGTGCGGCCATTTTTCTTTGATGCTCCCCAGGTCATAAAGGGCAATTATGGTAGAAGGGAACATAATTCCCTGTTTGTTCCCTCCGCTTCCCCTCTTACTAAGTAGAAATTATGAGATGATTACACCACAAATGATGTCGGAAGAGATTGCCACACCTGTACACCAGGCCAAACATGTTATATCTAGGACATGCAAAATTAGATAAGCATAAGCTCGCTTAATTTTTTACAATGCTAGCCTCTTCATTAAGAGTGGTTTTCATGACCTAATTAATGTCTACCGTTACTAATACCGATATACGAAAAAAAAATAATCATACCGAAGGCATTAATAAAGGTCCTTAATTAATTTGAGCAATAAGAAAAGCACGTTTTGAGCGAACTAAATTTGACTGATGTAAGCCAGATGAATTACGGAACACAACCGTACTGAGGGTGCTAACTCGTGACAGTGATAAATTCAAGTTTCATAAAAAATATGTTCTCTCTGTCTCTCTCTCACGCGCACACACACACACACACACACACACACACACACACACACACACACAGTTGAGACGTCAGAGAGACATTATCACCTCGCTCTATACTGGCCAACCTTGGCCACAACTGGCCATACCTAAATAGTATCTTTATACGAGTCATGTTCTGTAATAAGTTAAACTAAATGGTGTTCTAATAAAGCAGAGCAAGTTTAAGCAAATATGTTGTCCAAATAACAGAATACAGCCAATTAATGCAGGAATTAGCTGATCAAGCTTCAAGCTGTTTCGTCTGCCTCAGGCAAATAAGGAGATGCATACTTGTAAGTAGAATTTTTTTTCTCGGTAATACCAGAAGATTCCACCATATTTACTGAAGCGAATAAGGAAGGAATTAAGAAAAAGGAAAAAGGCAGAAAACAGAGTAATGATTTCTACCAGGAAATAGTTGAAATGGAAACAAATAACAAACTAGTAAGGAGGGTGAACAAATTGGAAAAGGTATTACAGAGTGAAATTAAGAAGCAATTGTGCGTGCAGAAGAAGGGAAATGAAAAATTAATAAATGAATTGAACAAGAGAGACACAACAATACTGAGCTGTCTGTTGAGGTGGATTCACTAAGAAGGAATATTAGTGAAATGGCAAGTACAGTTGTAAACCATGAAAGCATTATGGAGGTTTTCAGAAATGGTACAGAGACAATTAGGCAAGCTTGCAGTCTGATAGACCAAAGCAGTGATACTGACGAGAAGATAACCCAGGTTAATGAAGTGATGCAAAGTTACAAAAATGATGTGGAAACTACATATGTTGACAAGGTAAAACTAAGGAAAGACTTAAAAACAAGAGTCGAAAAAAAAAGCATTAGAAAAGAAGTGAAAAAAACAATCTAAAACAACCCAAAATTGATCAAAGATTCAGCATATATCAGCAAAACTCTAGTAATCACTGGTATAGATGAGGAAGAAATAAAAAAAACAAAATTTCGAGAGACATAAAGGAGATGGCAAATATAATGAGCATATTGAAAGAAGTATCAAAGGCAATCAGTAATAAAGACATTGGGAAATATGAAAGAAATCTGTAATAAAAACATGGGGAAATATGAGACGAAAAAGTCAATCCCCCTGAAAGCAAACGTCCACAGTGTGAACACTGTGGAGGACATATAAAAAAATGCAAACTCATGGAATACGAGGAACTTTAAAAAGCATGGATAAAAAGATGCCTCATTCAAGAAGAACTGGAAATATTAAAAGATAAGAGGGAGAAGGCAAAAATAAAGAACAAGGAAAGATCAGAGGAAGAGAAGAGTATTTTTTTTTTACAAAGTAATTGGACTGCAGGTACGAAAATGGTACATAACCAACAGGGAAGAAAAAGAAGGAAGGTAGTAGACTCAAAGTTATGGCAAGTATGTAAACAAGATGAAAATGTAGATGGAATGGTGCCTAAATTATCTGAGATGGAAGATTATACCAATGAAAAGGAATTACATATTATTTGCCTAACTGGAACAAAATTAACCCCAAAGATATCAAACGATACCCTAAACATAGAGGAATACAGTATATGGAGAAGAGACAGATTTAAGGGAGGAGGAATTATAATCTTAACAAAGAAAAATCTACAAGTCAAAGAAATAAAACTAGAAATACCCTCACAAGTAGAACTGACTGCATTGGAGATTAACCCACCAGAAGGGAAATTAATTGTGGCAGATTTAAACATGCCACCCAAAACAAACACTTGGGAAAGAGGCGAATATGAAGACCTTGGAGAAAGTACAATTCAGAGTTTAAGAACATTCCAACATAGAATGGAAGATAAATCTGAAACATTTATATTAACTGGAGATTTCAATGCAAATATAAATTGGAATACTCTAGATGTAAGAAGACATAAAAGCTGCTGGGATCAAAATCTCCTAGATCTTGCGCAGTAGTTTGTCCTAACACAGCATGTAAAGGAAAACACCAGAAAAAAGAGGACTTGATGATCCATCAGTACTAGATTTTATATTTACTAGGCAAGAAAATGAAACTGACAATGTTATGCATCACTCTCCATTTGGTAAAAGCGATCATGCAGTATTAAATTGTAACTTCAGGACTGCACATGACGTTACCAGTAATGAGAGTTACAAAAAGAAAGTAAACTACAGAAAGGGTAACTATCATGACCTGAAGAAGTACTTATTAGAAATAGATTGAGAAAAGGAGTTTAGAGGACAAGATTTAAATATTATATATAGAAAATTCTGTGATCTTTGTGAAATAGGGGTCCAAAATTACATCCCTCAGTACAAAGAAACAGAAATGAAAATAAAGAAATGGTTTAATACAGAATGTAGAAATTCAAAAGAAAAAAGAGAAATCCTTTGGAATAGATACAGAAGACACAATAGTCAGAGGGCATATAACAACTATAAACAGGCAAGAAATGATTATACAAAGACAAGGAGGGAGACTCAGAGACAGTTTGAGGAAGACATTATAAATAAAAGCAGTGATTAACATAAGCTATTATACAGCTACATAAGAAGCAAAACCAAAGATAAAATACAGTCCATTACGGATGAGGGGATCATCTCTTCACAAGAGAAAGATATTTCTAAAACACTAAATAAATACTTCCAATTACTTTTTACCAAAGAAATTAATTTTAAAAGAGATGATATGGAACATGTATGCCCACCCGTATTACCAGATATACAAATGTCAGAAAAAGAAGTACAAGAAGAGTTATGTAAATTAGACAAAGGAAAAGCAAATGATCCTGACGAAATTTCAGTTTGGGTGCTACATAAATGTGCAGAAAAGTTAAGCAGACCATTGTATTTAATATTCAAAGAATCCTGACATCAGGGTAAACTACCTATTATTTGGAAGAAACCAAACATTGTTCCCCTATTCAAAAAAGGGAATAGACAGAATCCACTCAGCTACCGACCAGTATCACTGACCCGTGTTGTAAGATGCTAGAAAAGCAGGTAAGAAAAGTTTGGATAAACCATCTAGAAGAACATAATATGATAACAGAATTGGCAGTTCTGTTTTAGAAAGGGAAAAATCATGTGTCTAATCTGTTAAGCTACTATAACAAAGCTACAGATACATTACAGAAAAGCGAAGGATGAGTGGACAGCATCTATTTAGATTTCAAGAAAGCATTCAACAGAGTATTGCACCAAAGACTTAAGGAAACTGTACCATGAAGGAGGTATCCAAGGCAATCTGTACTGTTGGATGCAGGATTTTCTCAGAAAAAGGGAAATGAGAACAGTATTAAGGGGAAATTACTCATCATGGAGCGAAATGACGAGCGGAGTTCCACAGGGCTCAGTGCTGGCACCAATTATGTTTTTAGTATACATTAATGACATAGTAACACTGGAAATGGAAGCTATCTAAATACAGTATGTTTGCAGATGATGCAAAGTACAAAAGAAAATTATTAATACAGATTCTTGCAAAGACCTCCAAGAAGAATTAAATAAGCTTGATGAATGGAGCAATAAATGGCAAATGAAATTTAATGTGGACAAGGGTCATGTGATTAAGTCTGGTAAAAGTAAGAAAAGACAAGATTGGGATTATAAGTTAGGAAGATCAATCCTACACATATCAGAAAGGGAGAAGGACCTTGGAATGATGATCAATAACAGACTATCTCCAGCTGACCACATCAATGAGAAGGTACGTAACATGTATACACTGCTTGCTAATATGAGAATAGCATTCACATAAATAAATGAAGACATGCTTAGAAATATAATAACATAATTTATCAGACCAACCCTGGAGTATGAATCAGTGGTCTGGCATCCTCATCTCAAAAAACATATAGATAAGACTGAAAAAGTACGAAGGGCAGGTACAAGATGGGTACCATGCTTAAGGGATCTAAGCTATGAAGAAAAAAAAATGAATCTACCAGCACTACAGGAAAGAAGGAAAAGAGGAGACATGATTATGCTACATAAATGCATCTCAGGGAAAGAGAAAACAGACATAAATGAATATATAACATATAACGAAGCATCAGCAAGAGGACAATGCAAAAAATTACATGAAATGAGAGGCGATAAAGACGTAAGGAAATTCAGTTTCCCAATTAGGGTAATTGAACAGTGGAATGCACTATCGAATGAAACAGTGAGTGCCAAAACTATTCATAAATTTAAGGATATGCATGATAAAAATGGTTTAATACACGGGACAGTACGAGCTTGACTCAT
>JAGKTI010028370.1:0-12966 GCA_018397915.1 Birgus latro | reverse complement strand
TCCAGCACATGACGTGTCTCCCAAATAGCAAAACTCTTCCACACACTCAGGAGACTCACCAGCAAGCTCAATCCTTTTATGCCTGACAATCTCCACCCGCTCTCCCCAGTGCACACATGAAATCAGTACTATCTTGCAGTCTACCTCTGCTACCACTAATCTCTTATGCACCCACTTATTACATACACTACACAAGATGGAATTGCTTCCCACGCCCTTGTGGCAAATTGCAAATGTCCACTCTTCCTTGTCCTTGACAGTACAGCCACCAGCCCTAGATACCATCACTTTTGTTTTATCTACGTTTACTCTTAAGCCCTTGTGCCCCATACCACCTCTCCACTTCCTAAATCATTCCTCCACCTCCCTTTCATTCTCTGCAATCAACACCAAGTCATTAGCATACAACAACTCCCACGAAGTCTATTTCTGAAGTCACGTGAGAGGGCTTCAAGCACCATGATGTTAAGGTGCTAAAAACTTTCCTCTGGTGCACACCAACTTTCACGATAACTCATCACTCAAATCTCTATTCAACCTTACCTGAGTGCAAGCACCCACATACATGGCCATAACCACCCTAATAGCCATTCCTAGATCTCAGGCTTTGTCATTGCCCACTTCACCACCTCTCTAGGGACTCTGTCGAAAGCCATCTCCAAATCAACAAAAAAGTACAGTTCTCTTTTCTTTGCTATATATTTTGCCTGAAGTTGTCGAACAATTAATATGGCATCCAATGGTCCCTTTGCCTGGCATAAACCCAAAATGCATCTCAGTAGTATTCACTCCTGCTCTCATCATACCTTCTAGAACCCTCTCCATTACCTACAGTATCTGGTCTGAAAGTTTTATGTCTCTATAATTTCCTCTTTCCAGGGCATCACCCTTCCACTTGTACACATTTACAATTACACTCTTCAGGCAATGATCTGGGACAACACACTCAAATATAAACGTAGTTATCAGGTCAGTGGCTAAACTCACTCATAAATCTCCTGAGGCTTTCATCATTTCAGTAGTGAACCCATACACACCAGCTGCCTTCCCCACCTGCACCCTGCCTTTTGACCCGCTCACAGTAGCAGCGTCAATCAAAGGCCAAGGGCTAAACATTGGATCTGCAGGCTCCAAACCTTCCCTGTCCCTGTCAAACTCCTCATTCAACAACCGGCTGTATTGCTCTCTCCATGTGCCTTTAATATCCCCACTGTTCACCTCTACCCTTCCTTCATCATTCTTCACACACTGCTCACCTATTCTCCCTTTTCCTCTGATATACGACTTTAGAATATGGTATTCTTCTTTTCCACACGATTTAGGTTATCAAGTAAAAGTTACTGTGACTCAGACTTCGTCTTGTAAATCTCTTTTCTAGCCCACCCCTTGGCAGCAAAGTAGTCCTCTCTGTTACCATCCTTCTTCCGTTCCTGGAAAAGCTTTCTTTTCTCCTTAACTGTAGCTTCTACACTCTCATCCCACCACCAAGTTACTTTATGTCTTGAGGGACCTCTTGTTCATTCACATACTGAATCAGTAACTCTCAAGAGGTTGCTCTTGAGGGCTCTGTGCTTTTCATAAACACTTCCGTCAACGCCTCCCTGTTCAGCCATCACTCTCCTCATCTCCCTGTAGAAGGCACCCTTACTGCTTGGTTTTTCAGATTCCATAAATTCCTCCTAGGTGCATAGGTCCTCTTTTTCATCACCCTCTCCTTAAGCATCATGTCTCATATCAATAACTTGTGTTACTGCACACACTCTTTATTCCCTATAACTTTAATATCCCTCACTAACTTCCTATCAGCCCTCCTGACCAGGAAATAGTCTATCGGGCCGCTTTTTTCTCTGACTCATATGTAATCAATCTACTCTCTCTTTTCCAAAAATGTGCATTGCACACAACCATGTTCATTGCCTCACTAAACTCGAGTATCCATTCTTCTCTCATTTCGTGTACCATATCCACATCCCCCATATACAGTACTCCTTCATGACCCATAAAGTCCCTTTCCGGAACTACAATCTCATCATCCCTCATACCACTTACTACACGTATCAAGTCATCCCAAAATCTATCCTTCTCTACCTCATCCAAGCTTGCCCGTGGAGCATGCACCGATATAAATGCAACCATTTTCCCACCAAACAAAATTTTCAAAACTATTAGCCTATCACATACTCTCAATAACATTCATAACATATTCCACCCATTTCTGTCCAACCAACACACCCACACCACCACATCCTTCTGTCCTACCTTACCAAAACAACTTGTAAAAACAATCCCTCCCAGCAGTCTTTCTGGCTGTTTCATCCCTATATCGGACTTCTTGCACACATCCCACATCTACCCAGTAGTAGTTTAGTTTCACACACACACACACACACACACACACACACACACACACACACACACACACACACTACCGCTCGCTGGCGCAGTGGTAGCGTTCTCGCTTGCCATCTGGTAGACGGGAGTTCGCGCCTCGCTCAGGTTGCGAAAAGTTTCACTGACGAAGTGGGTGGTTACTGTCCCCCTTGAGCAAGGGGATGGGTGTGTGCGTGTGTGAAGGTCACAGCCTTGCCCATAGATCGGACTATATGAGCTCTCAGCTCCCTTCCGGGAGGGTAAAAGCTGACGATCACGACCATCAAGTGATCCTGACCGACCCAGTGAGTTACACACCACGGCACAACGACACAAATACTTGACACAACGACAAACACTACGAAATAACGACACTGCCTACGACACGACGACAAAATCACTACGATGCAATGACGCAGTTACCAGGACACAAACACTGAGGCACAAACACTACGACACAATGCCAAATTGAACTACGACACAAAGACAAGTAAAACTACGACACAGTGATAACGTAGATTACGACTTAGTGTCATCAAAACTGCAATACAAAGATAACAATATGAAAACTATTACCCTGCTACTATGACTCATCTACAGGAGCACTCCTACCAACAAAACGTGTGTTTTTGTACCTCCATCCATCCCATCACAAAACAACTACGACACTAAGACTAACACAATACAAAGAAACTGTGACTGCGATACTATAGCACAATAATACTACAATTACGATACCGCTATACTACGACAACGGCACTGCGAAGAGGAAACCCCACCTGCGAGAGAGTGCTGGAGTTAGCGGGCTGGTCTTGGGTGCGGCCATGGAGCCCATCACAGGAATAAACTCATCACGGGCCAGGTAGAAATCACACCTGCCTAGGAGTTTATCAGTCTTCAGTGGCAGTCAGTGTTTTTTCCTTATTCGTATTAGCCCAGATTAGGACAACTGATGAACATTCATGACCTTTTCGTACCATTCAGATTAAATAATTTTGATTAAATTATACATGTCCACACACACGTGTTTTTATGTCCTTTCTTTTTACCTATCCTGGTTCGTCATATTGATTCATATCTGTACAGATTGCTTCAAATTTTGCCTTTGAAAGCAAATGCCGAAGATTGCTCCTGTCTTGGCAGAAATATACAGAATCATGTTTTCAGATTTGAGTGGGAGAGGTATATGAAATGAACTGAGGTGGTACTGGTGGTAAGGGACAACTGGAGAAACACTTTCTATGATGATCATTACAGGTCGCAAGTAAGATGTGTCTCAAAAACGTTGGTGCAAAAAAAAGGCTTAGGTGAAGGAGACGAGTGGAGATTATGGCCTGAAATAATGGTTGATTGCAGGGCTGGGTAGGACGAGTAGGCTAGGCTACTCTTTGTGATGAAAATTGTTGTATGACAGACGGCACTACTGGTGGGAAGCTGTGTCATAGTATTCTCAAGTTCGATGTGAAAGGGCACAAAAAGACTGGGACGGGTGGAGTGGACTGGACAAGATGGGCTGGAAAGGTGGTTGGTGTAGGTTAAGGTGGGGCTGTTCATCCTCTGAAGGTTGGCATCGTTGATTGACCAATTTAGCGATGAATAGGGCACAATTCAAGTTTTTGTTTTTTCTCTCAGTGCAGCAAGTAATAACACAAGGTAACCTCCTATCGTTTCCTCGTACTTGGTATCTTAAGACCCATGCAGTTACTGAATGTTGACAATTCCCCGGTATACCCTGATCAGCATTCAATTAATAAATACTAAAGAACTAACTCCACTCTTAAATATACTATAATTTGTGAGAAATCTCTCTCTCTCTCTCTCTCTCTCTCTCTCTCTGTCTCTCTCTCTCTCTCGATATATACATCAAACCTATTCTTGAGAAGTCTTTCGCAATCATGATCTTGGCCGAGGATTCAGGGTTTATAAGGACATGGTCACCACGCCGTACAAGTGTATCAAGTTCCACCTCCAGGTCGGTTGCTGGAACAAACTGGAGTCGGCCAAGTTCCTCAAGGTTCCCCACGTCACGCATTACCCCTGATTTGGCTGTCTGAAAAAAAAAGAAGTGAGATTGTGATCAATAAAAGTAATGGTAGTTTCTGATATACCGGTAGCTCCAGGTTCTCCTGAAACGTGAACCCAGTGGACTGTGGACTGAAACTGTCAATTTGCTGCAGTCAACCAACCTCCTTTCGATGGGTACGGAGTTAAGGGACGTTTGCATGATAAGGCATCGGAGTCATCTTGTTTTATCAGTGCCACACGAGAAAGCATCCCTCCAGCGATAGTTGTGCTCAATAATTATATCTTTTACACTGCCTCAAAGATGCTGGAAAGGGACGCCTTCAGCGGTAGCACTGACATACAGTAGCTGGGCAGCTCCGCGGCCTGCTTATATAACTGTCCCCCGACATACTCTCCCCCAAAAGGAGGATGTTGGACTTACGGGGGGGAAGGGTAGCTTCAGCCCGCACTCAATTGGGTTCACATTGAGATGAACCTGAGGTTACAACTACTACTTTGTCTTAAAGCAGGAGCGGCAGTGTTGTAGCCTAACTATCACAATGTAAAGGTCCTGGAGTCGAATCCTGGTCTGAGCACACCTTTAGACAGGGTTTCCTTTGCCCAGTCTGTTCACACCTATAAGCAAAATCTTGTTGTTTGTCATGACCTGTATGTGGGTGCTTTCCTTGTCAGTTACGCTTGAGTCAAAACTGTAAACCT
Source organism: Birgus latro (assembly GCA_018397915.1). Lineage (NCBI taxonomy): Eukaryota > Metazoa > Arthropoda > Malacostraca > Decapoda > Coenobitidae > Birgus > Birgus latro. The sequence goes on along the minus strand of JAGKTI010028370.1, from coordinate 7,872 downwards.
AATGAAATCGTTCAACCTAACTGATAACAGTCAAGATGGATGGAAGGAAGGGAATAACTTTTCAGTAGTTGTTCGCCTGGGCTCTATACAGTTGCAGTCATTAACTCCCCTAAGTCATTAACTCTCACATACTGTATTCACACTGAGTTAAAGCCCAAAGAGATCTTGCTAACATTCCAGAGAGTAAAAAAAAAAAAAAAGAATCAGAATCTCAGTTTACTTTGCGGAACAGAAGACAAGTAAAAGGGCTGTTGACTGCATTTATCTTACTGTACAGTTGCTGACGTTTATTTAATGATTCACTTCATATAAAAAGACGACGACACACTGAACAGTAACTTTGGACACATAATGATCTGATCATTGAAACCCAGTAAGCTTTTCACTATATTATGTACGAATTTATTTATTTATTTATTTTTTATCAATATGAAGAGCAACATTTACCTCATAACTATACATCATGTATTCCAGGATGTACACTTGTGACAGAGGATCGTATTATGAAAACTTACTGTGCGACATTTAATCAGGCTTGTAGTTATTGGCAGACATATGATTATGGAGAACTTATCACTGTTCGATGTAATCAACAAATCCAGTCAGTAACTTGCATTGAAAACTTTTTCTGTCTTGTACTAACCCATCTGGGCATCTGAAAAGTTCGGTGATGGAACGAGTATGACGCGTGCTATGTTTTCACTTACAAGAAAATCAAAGAAAAAAAATCAAGCATCGCTGCAGCATTCTTGCCATTACTGTGCGTAGATATGTGGGGGTAGTCACCCCATATTAGCACGGACTAAAATATTCTTTTACCACTATTGTTTGCAGCTATAATAAATACATAATGAGTCCAGTCTAAATACACAGTTTGCAATGTTTGGCAATAAATAATAATTTTTGTGCTGTCCTTTTTTCACATGTTATATGGATATTGTACCAGACAAATATAGACAGTTGTTTTGCGAAAATGACTGACATGACCTGTCGAATTCATCCGTGCTTGAGAGAAGGTTGTCTTGAAAAAAAAAAACTATGTTATTCTTGTTTTTATGTATCCTTGGAGTAGGGTGCAAGAATGAATAGCAAAAAAATGTATAAAATAAGCCTAATGATGGGGACAAAAGTGTACTGTATCCTCTAATACCTCAGTCTTTTTCAGTGATAATCCTTGAAAGAAACTTGTTATCGGTACTATTCATTATGCTTGTACTATATTATTCGCTCCCCCCCCTCCCTCTTATGGCAAAGAGGCCATAATTACGTTCCCAGTTGAGCGTATAAAAATCTGCGGCAGTTACATCGGGGCAATATGGCCAACTAGAAAGTACTCAGAGCGCCTATACCTCCGCCACCGCAAATAACGCATGATATATTGCTGTAAATCCTGCTTCCTACCAGACGAATCCTTTTATGGTCTCAGATAGTTAGTTCTACGGTCTTTGTCTGCCCTTGTCGCAGTCTCAGAAAGCACATGTCTCCATCAACGCCAGTCAGATTTAATAATTATTCCTGCATTTGGAACTGAATCCACCTCAAATTCTAATCAGTGAAACCGAGTCCTCCTCAAATTCTTAACCCGTCACGTCCCTACCGATTTTTTACCTCTGACCCCCAGTCCCGACCAATTTCGGATGTTTTATTTACTTTTTGTTCAAACCTCCGCTTTTGGTGAGAAACATCGAAAATTCACAGAGAAATCGCTCTCCTTAGCTTATAAATGTTGCTACAGGTGACAATCAACCATACTGTTTCATTCTCTCTGAGGGTACCTGGCTTCAAAGAAAATGAACAATGGGAGAGTTAACAATTTCAAGCCACTTTAAATTACGTATTTATTTATTTATTTGGTACGAATTTTTATGTAGTAGTAAATTGGTTTTCACACAATAATATAGGTGATATAAGTGTTGTTCACTCACCAAACACATCAATATATGGCACCTTCCTTTACGACATTACCACCTCATCGCTTCTTTTTCTTTATTCCTCTAGCTTGTTTATTTCTTTGTTCTCCACCACAGGAATCACTTTCACTTTGAATTTCGTCATTGGAGAGCCCGTGGTGTGCCATGTCTATACTGGCCAGGTCACTGCTATCAGGTGATTTGCCAAGAAAACGGCGTGTGGGGGGGATGGGAGGGGGTCAGGTGGGGCCAGGCAGTACCCCCTCTTGACAGTGGGTAGAGGAAGGTCTCCCACATATGCCTACCAAAAATCACCCATGAAACTTGAAAAATGTGCAAGTGACTGACCTTGCAGTTGCATAACGTATGGGTACATCGTCGAGTGTCACCGTGACAAAATGTCACGACGTACCCACACGTCGTCGCGGCGCTTCGGGTTAATTCTTCCTTGACCATTGGCCAGATTTCTCTGAAATCCGATAACCACTTTTTGAAATGGCCTATTGGGTACACAAACAGAACAGCAAACAGGTATACACGAGTGAATACAGTACCTCTGTCCAGCTTCACTGGCGGAGATAATCAGAGAGAGTAAGAGCTAAGGATGGGGAAGGGTGAGGCATGCATCTACCTGGGTGACAGGAAATTTCTGTCCTGATTTGATAAATACGATTATATATGAATGTGTTGCCCCGGATAACTGGCTGAAGAGTGTGACTGGAAATGTGTAAAGGGTGGGGGTGGTGCCCTGGAAAGAGGAACTTATAGAGGCATAAAACTTTTGGACCAGATGATGAAGGTAATGGAGAGAATTCTAGAAGGTATGATTAGAGAAAGGGTGAATATTGATGAGATAAAGTTTGGTTTTATGCCAGGGATAAGAACCATTGGTGCCATATTCACTGTTCGACAGCTGCAAGAAAAATAAACAGGAAAGAAAAGAGATCTGTACTATTACATCACTGTCCCCACACTGCCACAGGCTCCAACAGCAGTAGTTCAGTATAGGAAGGACGTTGTCCAGCGAGTCGTTCTTCCTATGGTCAGCCTTTAGATGTACAGCACACAAGTTCAGCTAAGGCGAAAATAAACACTGGCTTCTTAGAGTTCACTGTCTTTATTTTCAAAATACTTAATGCTTTCTAACTTCACTTCACTTTTCCCACCAGCACTGGAGCTATAAAAACTTTACTAACTGCAGTTGTACTTAATGCCCAACTACACTTTACTGTTATTACACTTAATGCTTGATAACACTTCACTGTTATTCCACCACTGTTTTCACAGGTACCGAAACTATACAAACTTCTACAGCACTTCTCTGTTTGCCAACAACACTTCACTGCTTTCACAAGTATCGAAAATATACAGACTTCTCTGACACTGCACCAGCTAAACTTCACTCAAACTGACCGAGGCCTAACTAAACTTGCTATTGTCTCATCCTCATCCTTATATAACCTTATATTGTTCGAGAATGATCTATTTCTCCACTGTTCTGGAATGTGCTGGTCCTAACTAACCTGCCGCTGGCAATACACTTACCAATTAGGAGTCATCAAACATGCCAGAGTCTTCTTACATTACATATCACTCTAAATCATTTACCAAACTTGAATTAAATTGCATAATTCAACGAACAATCATGTAAATAAAACATTATAGAGAAAAAGAGTATAAAAATTAATGCATGACTTTCGAAATAACTACGCTCACAAACAACCGGCAAACTGGCAACTCTGACTTGTACCGAAACCAGCCCACCGTACAGAAAACACCAAGAAAATTCTCGAACACCTAACTGGCAAATCTCGCTTCGTAACAGTACTTTGTTTTTGTTGATTTGGAGAAGATCTTTGACGGAGTCCTTAGGGAGGTGGTGAAATTGGCACTGAGAAAGCTTGGGAGCTAGGAGTTGTTAATTAGAGTGGTAATGGGACGTATGTGGGTGCTCGCATCAAAGTGAGTGAATGGAAATTTGAAAGATGAGTTTTCCCTGAATGTTGGTGTGCATCAGGAGCCAGTCTTGAACCCCTAATTGTATATTATGCTACTTGAAACCCTTTCACTTAACTTCAGAAATGGACTCCAGTGGGAGATGTTGTATGCCCATGATTTGGTGTTGACTGCAGAGAGTGAAAGGGAGGCAAAGGAAAGATTTAGAAATGGAGAGATGGAATGGGGCACAAGGGTTTGAGAGTAAATGCAGATAAAACAAAGGCCATGGTATCTAAGAGTGGTTGTGGTACTGTCAGAGAAAGGGGAGAGTGGCCACGTGTGGGTTGCCACAAGGGCGTGGGCAGCAGTGTTTGTGATAATTGGGCGCACAGGATAATGCTGATTTCATGTGTGTGGTGTGTCGGTGAAAGTTTACATGCGTGATAGGAATGATCTTACTGGTGAGTCTCATAGTTGTGTTACTTGGGAGACATGTTATGTGTTGTAGGTGGAGGGGCTGGGGCTAGCTCCGTGGCTAGAGTGAGAATGGTTGGTAGAGGTTGCCACTCCTGACACTAAGAGGGCTCTCTTTCTGTGCTAAGGGATCTTTATACACGGTATGTGTGCTGTATGGTAGTAAGACCTGGGCAGTAAAGGAAGAGGATATTGGCAGGCTCAGACGTTCAGAAATGGGAATGAGTAGTTAGATGTGTCCTTGAATGTGAGGCTGGGGGGGCAAGGTTGACGATGGAAGAGTTAAGATGAAGGATGGGACTGGAGTGTATTGATGTCGTGATGAGGAGAAGTAGATTGAGATGGTTAGAGCGTGTGGAGAGGATGGACGAAGACAATTGGGTGCAGAAAATGAGAAGTGTGAGCACTTGGGGTGGGGTTGCGAGAGGGAGACAGGAAAAAAAAATGGGACGAGGTCATAAAACGTTACCTCGGGGATAAGACACTGAACCGAGAAGCTACCAGATCGAGCAGCATGAAGAGCTGCCATTAGGTGTCCATGGCCAATGCATGCAAGCATGTTGGAGCCTTCGTAAATGAAGCGAGATAGGTGGAAGATTGAGATGTATCCTTTTGATCTTTTAATTATTGTTTGCATTGTATAAAATAGCACTGTAACCAAGCACCAACCTGGAGTTCCATAAACTTACATTCTAACCAGTAAGCGAGTGACTGAAGAGGACAACCTCAAAATGACTTGAGTGATAAAAGCTGCTGAAAATACTTTACCTACCCTAAATGCCTGTTCCTGAGCTGTGCCCTTTTGAAGCAGAACAGTAATACGATTATCTACAACATCCTGGAGCAACTGGACTGGGAGAGGGATATATCTGACGGCCAGGAGGGACATGAGATTTCCAGTATAGCTTCTAGTCAGCACCAGCATGGCCAGCATCCACACACCCGCCACCACACGCTCACACCACCACCAATCAGCAGTCTTAACCATGTCTGCCACAGGGAAATGAATGCTTTTATTTAGATCTATCAAATGTACTGTACAAGAGTCAATAAGAAAGATAATATATTTTAAAATTCAAATTTTTTCCAAGATCATGACCTGTAGTAGTTGATATTACACCAAGGTCACCAGTTGTAACCCAGATGAAGGGATCACCTTGACGTGGCACAGGGGTTTGAAGCATAGCCAGCAGTACCACAACTCTAGAGACGTGCTCTGCAAACAGTGTGCAGCCAAAATCTTTATGGTGTGACGTGGCACATTACCCTTCCCCTGTAAAACAACTACAACAATTACGCGAAAAACAAATTATTAAAAAAATAATAATATAATACATTTAAGTCAACCCGCCGCCTACCGGCCGATTTTTCACCAGTGACCTCCCCCAATCCCCACAGATTTTCAAAAAGTTTTTTTTGGGGGGCTCAAACCTCCACTTTTAATGAAAAATATTGGAAAATACCCCCAAAAGTGCTCACCTGAGATAAATGAGTTAAATAGGTGTCCCTTTGAACACCTGGTACCATCTTCTCTGGAGCCGTGCTGGTGCTGTCACATTTTCTATGGTACCAGTAACTGTTGCAAACCACTCAGAATAGGTAGATATTTGTTCATTTGGTACGAATTTAAATGTAGTACAAGAATATATTGGTCTTCACACAATAATATAAGTGATATAAGTGTAGTTTCACTCACTGAACACATCAACATATCGCACCTTCCTTGGCGACTTTACCTCCTCATCACTTCTGCTTGTTTCTTCCTCTGGTGCCATGTAATCTTTGTCCTCCACTTCATCACCGATTGGGGAATCACTCTCGCCTTGAATTTCGTTGTCAGAGAGACCGTGGCGTGACGTGTCTTTACTGGTCAGGTCACTGCTAACAGGAGAGTTGCTGAGACAGTTGCGTACAAGAGGGGGGGGGGTCATGCAAGGTCAGACAGTATCGTCACCTTGTGGTAGGTAGAGGATGGTCTCCCACATATGCCTAACAAAAATCACCAGAACAATTTGCAAATATGCAAATGACGGACCTCGCAATTGCAGAACCTAACAGTACGTCGACAGGTGTCAGCATGAATAAAAGTTCTGAGGTACCCATACGTTGACGGGACGCAGCGGGGTTAATATTGGAAATGTTTGGTGCATTAGTGTTCTCACTATCATATATTCCCCTAATATGAGCAGGCTACTCATGAAACAAGTCACCAGAAGTTTCATTCTGACATTGGTAAAATGTTTTGAAGTGCATGCTTGTTTTATTCAGTGTGGTTCACCTCGACCCCTGAGACTCTTGTGAATGTATGAACATTCGCTGCTTGTGTGATTACTGTTGTTATATTTACGACAGTTTCCGTTGACACCGAACTGTTCAGTTAGAAGGAGTATATAGTAAAAGAGAGATACAGAACAACGGAACCGGATTCTTGGTCCTTTTGCTGCAGGTGCAGAAGCATTATACTTATTATCTCCCCTTGAGGGCACAAGAGGAATGTGTGGATACTAAGAGTGGTCGTAACCTCAGATATAATGCAATGAAGTGCCCTTACACATATTTTGGGTAGAGGTGAAAGTAGACTATCAAATTATATTTGAGTGTGCTCTTGACCTGCTGTTGTCTTTTGCCACAGTATACTCGTATTTGTGTTAATTAAGCTTTCAGCATTAATACATACATCATAAGGAACAAAAAGAGAGAACATCTGATGTCAGTGAGGAACTTCTTGTACCAGAAGCAGATGTTAAGTACATGTGTTCCTCAAAAAAGCCATAGGTTTCTCATTAATTGTTTGTGAAAGTATCATATATACTTACTTTCTGGGAACATTGATTGTTTGACATTTATTATTGAAAGTTTCAGTGATTTTTGTTTTTACTTGGCTCTCAAAATATAAATGTTATTATATTCGTTTACCCTATCTCCATAAAACTGGGTGAGTTATTCTTCTGAAGAAGAACAAAAATATTTTGATATATTATTAAATTAGTAAGCAAATGCTTGTCACTGCATGCACTCAAAATAATCATCATTATCTCTGCCAAAGATGTTATGGTTTATCCCCCGCCCCGTTGGTTTTTCTTTTTGTTTGTTTGTCTGTCTGTTAGCAGTATTGCTCAAAACGTTGTGAACAGACTTTTTAAAGAAATTTTGTGGAAGGGTGGGCCATGGGCTGAGGAAAAAAATATTTAGTTTTTGGGTAGATGCTGATCCGGATCCGGAGTATATTGCACAATATCCCCAAAAGTTCTCAATGAATTTCAGTGATATTTGGTGGAAAAGTTGTGCCAGAGGGAAAATGAGATTGTGTCTATGGACACTAGGAATAACTATCGAGTCGATTATCACGAGAGAATAAACTCGTGAAATCAAGTGGCGATTTCACTTTTATGCTGGCTTACTTCGCCAATTCTCTGGAGTCGAGAATTTATAGACTTTCTCAACAGTACACAGCAGAGACTAAGTGCTCAAGAAGGCTGTATTACTGTACTGTTGGCCTCTGCGAAAGTAAGTTCACCCCTTAACATTCAAATAATAATAATAATAATAA
>JAGKTI010028369.1:0-12966 GCA_018397915.1 Birgus latro | reverse complement strand
TAAAAAATTACATATACTGTAGTTCTAATCAGTAATAATAAACAACAATTGGAATTAAACTCTTTAAAAAATTACATATACTGTAGTTCTAAGCAGTAATAATAAACAACAACCTGAATTAAACTCTTTAAGTGCTATGAAGATTGAGTGTTTCTGTGCATTATTAATTCTCCTATTTAGAAAAATGGTACACTACAAAGTACAATGTCTAACATCCTTAGCAGCATTTAAATTAAAGAATAACCTCTAAGAAGTGGTATTTATATTATGCAAATGATGCCAGGGAGGACAGTGCTCTCCTACAAATTACATAATAGGAAGTATCTTAGTCTCAAGCCACACAATTCCTTGGGCCCAGACCCAGGTCCTCCACAGCACAAAAGGGTTAATATAGGATTGGTTAACTGTTTTTATGGTTACTGAACCCAAACCTCCAAATATATACCAGTACTAAAAGTACGGCAGAATAAAAGATGCTGGAGCCAGCCCACCCCTGAATCACATCTTTTTTATATTTCTGCCCGGAATCGTGCTAAGTCAGTTTTTCGCTCTGCTAAAAATAATTTCATTCGTGCTAAATGCTTACAACTCTCCAACTCGAATTCCTCTCGCTCCTTCGGCACCTTGCCAAAAACCTTTCTAACAACTATACCTCATCATCCTTCCCTCCTCTTTTCTACTCTGATGGCTCTGTAGCTATTTCTTCTACTGATAAAGCAGATCTCTTTGCTCAGACTTTCTCCTCCAATTCCACCTTAGACGATTCTGGTCCTGTTCCTCCATCACCTACCCCCTCTGATTTCCTCATGGCTGACATTAAAATTTCTTCAGCTGATGTATTTTCTGCCATCACCGGCCTCAATACTAATAGGGCATATGGGCCTGATGGAGTCCCTCCTGTTGTCCTCAAAAACTGTGCCTCTGTGCTTACACCCTGCCTAGGTAAACTCTTTCGCCTTTGTCTATCAACTTATACCTTTCCTTCTTGCTGGAAGTTTGATCTCATTCTGCCAGTCCCAAAAAAGCGTGACCATTCCCAACCCTCTAACTATCATCCAACTGTTTTAACATCCTGTGTCTCAAAAGTTTTCAAGTCAATTCTTAACAGAAAAATCTTTAAGCATCTTTCCTGTCACAACTTTCTTTCTGATCGTCAGTATGGGTTCCATCAGTGACGCTCCACTGGTGATCTTCTCACCTACCTTTCAGACTCCTGGTCATCCTCCTTTCGGGACTTTGGTGAAAGCTTTGCCACTGCACTTGACATCTCAAAGGCTATCGATCGAGTCTGGCATAAATTTTTAATTTTCAAACTGCCCTCTTACGGTTTCTATCCTCCTATCTGTGCCTTCATATCTAGCTTCCTTTCTGATCGTTCTATAGCCGCTGTTGTAGAAGGCCATCATTCTTCGACTAGATCTATCAACAGTGGTGTTCCTCAGGGCTCTGTCCTATCACAAACTCTCTTCCTTTTATTCATCAATGACCTAAGTTGTACATCTAACCCTATCCACTCATACACTGATGATTCCACCCTTTACCTTTCCATTCAGTTCCCGCAATGTCCATCTCAGTAGTTACTTCAACAAACAAGGGATGATGCTATGGCACACCTAATGTCTGACTTGGCTCGTATCTCTGATTGGGGTAAAAATAATCTTGTTTTTAATGCATCAAAGACTCAGTTCTTACACCTATCAACCGAACAAAATCTTCCACCGGATTACCCACTAATGTTTAATAATGTCCAGCTCAGTCCTATATCATCTTTGAACATGCTTGAGGTTTCATTCACTCGGGATTTATCTTGGAGAGAACATATTACATCTCTTGTGAAATCTGCTTCAAAAAGATTAGGTGTACTAAGCCATCTCCGAACTTTCTTTACCCCTACACAGTTGTTGACTTTGTGCACGGGTTTTATTCACCCCTGTGTGGAGTACAACTCTCGTGTGTGGGGAGGCTCCCCACATGCAGCTCTTCTCAATAGGGTGGAGTCAAAGGCTTTTCGTCTCATTAACTTTCCTCCTCTTACTGATTCCCTTCAACCTCTGTCTCTTCGCCGCACCGTTGCATCTTTATCTCTTTTCTATTGCTACTTCAACGGTCACTGTTCCCCTGAGTTGTCTGCTTGCATCCCTCCACCTCTATGACAGGCACGTAGCACCCGTCTTGCAACAAACTCATCCCTTTTCTGTCCAACTCTCTAATGCAAGAGTTAACTGTTACTCCCAGTCCTTCATTATGCAACTGGTCAACTCTAGAAATGTCTTCCTCTGTCTGTATTCCCTACTTCCTATGATCTCCAGTCTTTCAAATGCAGTGTGTCAAGGCATCTCGAAATGAACGGATCTTGAATTTGGCTCTCTTTCATATTGTTTTTTTTTTCTTGGAAGGAACAGTTTGCAGGCCCATGGCCTTTGGTTCCTTCTTCCTTGCACTAAAAAAAAAAAAAAAAAAAGTTTCACCATCATTATCCTAATTTCTAATGTCCACATTGGGTGGTGAGGCCTAGAATAATATTTTTTTTTAATCTCTCTGGGGGCTTCAATGAAGAATGAAAGCTCCAGGTACAACCTTCATAAAGGAGTACTTATTACATAATTTTTAAGCCTTTCATGTGACACTTTTCTCCACTATGCCCTATTCTTTCTCCTCTCATCTTATTTCTTGCTATCTCCAACCTGCCTGACTGTACTGTACAAGTTTCCTCTGTAAGTCATTGCACTTCCTGCCATTAACTTACCCTGATAAGTGCTGCCTTGGAGACCTTGTGATCCTTAAAGGCAAGAATGGCTGCATCCTTGATGCCCAGATTGCGAGGTGTCACCAACCCATCCTCTGGCACCTCATCCTCTAATGAGGCTTGTGGCTGCCATAAAAAAGAAAAGGTGAAAATGTTACGTGACAGAAAAAACACATTTCCACATACAATACTCAGTTTTAGTAGAAAAAATGAATGCTCTCACAAGCAGCTGGAATTTTATGTGAAGAATAACAATTTATCAATCTGGATCAATAACCTGGTATTCAGAGAGTGAGAGAGAGTGTGTGTGTGTGTGTGTGTGTGTGTGTGTGTGTGTGTGTGTGTGTGTGTGTGTGTGTGTGTGTGTGTGTGTGTGTGTGTGTGTGTGTGTTTACCTAATCGCGATATACAGGAAATGAGCTACACTTGTGGGGTCCAGTCTCTGTTTTTCAACATGTCAAATATTGCTTTTTTAATGACTGAAATGAAACTTAACAAATTAATCAATGTCCTGGCCGAGACTCGATCTCAGGCCCTAGAGCTTTAAACGCGCGCACGTTACCACTGAGCCAAAGAGAGGATCCCCACTTTGCCTCTGGGCAATGCTGGCTTTTATACACCCCATTACATCACTCTTTTCTCCCCTAATGATTAATTTGGTCAGTTTTGCACACCCACAAGGTTGCGTAGTGCACTGGAGGCCACCACCGGGATGTAAGGCTATCAACAAGAACATCATACGACCCTCAAGGCCTTTGCCTCACATCCCACACCACTGCCAACCAATGTAATGACTGAAATGAAACTTAACAAATTAATCACTGTTCTGGCCGAGATTCGATCTCAGGTCCTCGTGCTTGAATCGCGCGCATGGTACCACTGAGCCAAAGAGAGGATCCCCCTTTTGCCTCTGGGCAACGTGGGCTTTTACACACCCCATTACACTTTGAACTTGTTTTAGTTTTTAGACTGGACGATCTCTTTGTCCAGGCTATTCCACAGGTTTATGCATCTATATGGAAAACTATACTTCTTGATATCCTTCAAGCAACTTGGCTTTTCCAGTTTCATTTTGTGTCCTCTTCATACTCTCTCAACCCATACAAACATATCTTCTTTATCAAAGTTTTCTACTCCCATCCTGGCTCTGAACATTGCAATCATGTCACCCCTCTCTCTCCTTTCTTCTAAGGAAGGCAGGTCAAGTTTTTCCAGCCTTTCCCTGTATGACAGATATGTTGGGATAGGGATCATCTTGGCTGTTGTTCTTTGTATCCTCTCAATCTTGTTTATATCTTTCTTTTTATGTCGGGACCACATTACTGCTGCATATTCCAACCTGAGGTGACTCTGTGTCTCCCTAAATATCTTGTTAATGTGTTTTTCAGGTGACAAATTATCCTGGACCAGCAGTCCCAGGTCCTTCTCTTCTCTCGCTTTTGTGATTAGTTCATTACCCAGCAAATAGTTTTGTGAGGTCTCTTGGTACAGTAGAACCTCGATATAACGGACTTCAATGGACCAAAATTTGCTTTTATTGGACTCGAGGAGCTACTGGACTAAATTCCTATATATCAGAAAAAGTCAGATAAAGCCAGAAGCAGTCCGGACTGCCTGACGACTTCAGCTATGTTCACCACAATAAGGTTAATAAAAGACATGTTTATACAGTATTATTATACCATTTGATTTATGCACTGAAGGTATAACACAGTACAGTACTGCAATGGTAGTGAAAACAGTTTAAAAACCATTGATGCAATCCGAACTAATGTCTGATATATCGGAAAAAGTCTGGATTAGCAGGGGAAAGTCCGGATGTCGCATTTATCGGAATTTCGCATTTTTGGGGATGGCTTGGGCCCCAATTAGTCTGTTATAGTGAGGTCTTACTGTACTTTTACCCATTTCCAATGTTTTACATTTTTTTGCACTGAATTTCATTTTAGTCTGTTATAGTGAGGTCTTACTGTACTTTTACTCAATTCCAATGTTTTACATTTTTTTGCGTTGAATTTCATTTCTCACATCTGGCTCCAATCATGAATCCTATCCAGGTCCTCCTGCAGTATTTTACAAGCTTCTTCAACTTCTACTCTCCTCATGATATTTGCATAATCAGCAAACAGACTTGCAAAACTGTTCATTCCATCAACCATATCGTTTACATAAACCAGGCACATTACGAGTGCTAACAACGAGGCCTGTGGGACTCCACTTGTTACTTCCCTCCAACTAGACATCCCATCTTTTATTACTGTCCTCATTTGTATGTCTCTCAAGAAGTCTCATCCATTCCAAAAGGTTCTCCTTCAGTCCTTCTGTGTGTTCCAGTTTCCACATAAGTCACTTGTGGGGTACCTTGTCAAAGGCTTTCTCCAAATCTAGATACAAACAATCCACCCAACTATCTCTCTCCTGCAGCACATCTATCGCCCTTGAGTAGAAGCTCAACAAGTTGGAGACACACGACCTTCCACTTCTGAATCCAAACTGGCTTTCTGCCAAAATGTCCATCTGTCTTTCAGGATTCTCTTGCACAATTTTGCAACTATGCTGGTCAGGGACACTGGGCTATAATTCAAGGGTCCTCCCTTGTTCCCTCCCTTATAAAGTGGTACCATATTGGCCCTCTTCCATTACTGAGGCACTTTCCCTTCTTCCAGACAACACAAAACCAAACTGTGAATCTTATCTGCCAGTTTTTCTCTGCATTCCTTTAGTATCCAATTAGAAATCCTGTCCTGGGACCTTCCTCACATCTTGAGTTTCCAGTAATTTGTATACTTCTTGCACTTCAACTTTTACATCCTTTAACACTACATTTCTAGTCACTCCCTCTTCTTCCTCCACAAAATCACTTTCTCTAGTGAAGACTGATTGAAAACATTTGTTCATTATTCCGGCTTGCATAACTGCATCTTTATAGTCATTTCCTGCTACTTTCAACTTACTGATTCCTTCTTTTTGTTTCAATTTGCCATTAACAAACCTGTAAAACAATTTAAGTTCTTCCTTACATTTGTCAACTGTACCTTTTTCGAAGTTTCTTTCTTCTTCACTATGTATTCTTGAATATTCATTTCTAGGTCTTTTATATTCTTCCGTTGTTCTATCATTACTTCTCTTTCTCCATTTGTTCCATGCCTTATCCCTTTCTTTTTCTGCCATCATATATCTTTTGTTGAACCAGTCATTTCTCCAGTTCACTTTCCCACTAGCTTTTGGCACATACTTTCCCACACCCATATTTGAGATGTCTAGAAAGATATCCCACTTCCTCTTATCTCTCTTGTTTCTCAGAATTCTCACCAATCCACTTATTCAAAAGATTTTCTCAGTCCTGGAAAGTTTGTTTTCCCAAAGTTGTATCTTCCATGCCTGTATAGCTCATCTCTTGTCTCCCCATTCCCTTTTATCATTTGGAACTCTATCATTACATGTTCACTTTTTCCTATAAGACACAGATATTTCAGAGATTCAATTGCATCTGGTTCTTTAGTTAGAATTAAATCTAGTCTTGCTGGTTTGTCATCACCTCTGAAACTTGTTTCTTCTTTAACCCACTGGGTCATTACATTATCCACTGCCATATTTAGCAGTATACTGCCCCATAAATCTTCACTACTTCCTGAGTCCCACTCCTCCCAGTTTACCTCTTTACAACTAAAGTCATCCATCAGGATTATGTTGTTATTTTTCTCTAACCATGTCTGGTAAAATCTCCTGATACTCTCCTCATTCCACGCCCTTGTCTTGGGGGGGACATACGCTACTCTGATGTCTCTCTTGCCTTTCCCTCTGGTTTCTATTATCATGTTTATCACTTCAGCCATACCTTCTCCCAGTTCCACACTATCCACATTTAGGATGTTTTTCACTGCTATCATCACTCCTCCTCCTGATTTTTCTTTTCTATCTCTTCTCCATAGTTTGTACTTCCCATCTCCCATTTGGCTTTAAATATTCTCTCTTAGCTTGGTTTCTATGAAGCACATAATATCTGGCTCATTTACCCTCAAGAAGTCATCTATTTCAAGTCTTGCTGAGATTAGACCATCTACATCAGCATATACCACTTTCAATCTTTTTGCACTGTTTATTTATTCTGTCCTTCTCTCTCCTTCAGTACCATCATCATCATCATCATCTAATCCTGTGTTGTCCCAAGAGAAGCATAGGAGCCCAGGGCTAGGTGAGTTGGTCCTGATATTTAAGATGAGAGTGACCAGCCTCACTCATCCCTGAGTTGCATTACGTGAGCTATAAACCCCAACTAACCCTTGGATATAAACCTACACAGGCTCGATCCAACTGGAGTGCCTTAATTACCCACTAAACCACCAGGTACCATAATTTGGTTATATGGTTACCACCCAGCATAGTAAATGGTTCCCTGGTGTACAAGAAACCATTTTGCTTGTCATTCAAGACATAAAGTAACTTGGTGGTGGGATGAGGGTGTAGAAGCTGCAGTTAAGGAGAAAAGAAGGCTTTTTCGGGAATGGAAGAAGGGTGGTAACAGGGAGGAGTACTTGGCTGCCAAGCGCAGGGCTAGAGGAGAGGTATACAGGGCGAAGTCTGAGTCACAGAGACTTTTACTTGATAATCTAAATCATGAAGGAAGGAAAAATATGGTTTTTAGGGTGGCAAATCAGGTGAAGAGAGATAATCGGGACATTGTAGGCGAGCAGTGTGTGAAGAATGATGAAGGAAGGGTAATGGTGAACAGTGAGGATATTAAAGATGCATGGAGAGAGCATTATAGCCGGTTGTTGAATGAGGAGTCTGATTGGGATAGGGAAGGTTTGGAGCCAGCTGATCCGGTGTTTGGGCCTTGGCCTTTGATTGACGCTGCTACTGTGAGTGAGGCAATAGGCAGGATGCGGGTGGGGAAGGCGGCAGGTGTGTCTGGGTTGACTGCTGAAATGTTGAAGGCCTCAGGAGATATTGGGGTGAGGTTAGTCACTGACCTGATAAATATGATTATATATGAGTGTGTGGTCCCAGATGATTGGCTGAAGAGCGTAATTGTAAATGTGTACAAAGGGAAGGGTGATGCCCTGGAAAGGGGAAATTACAGAGGTATAAAGCTCTTAGATCAGATAATGAAAGTAATGGAGAGAGTTCATGAAGGTATGATTAGAGAAAGAGTGAATATCAATGAGATGCAGTTTGGGTTTATGCCAGGCAGGGGGACCACTGATGCCATATTCATTGTTCGACAGCTTCAGGAAAATATATTGGCAAGAAAAGGGAATTGTATTTTGTTTTTGTTGATTTGGAAAAGGCCTTTGACAGAGTCCCTAGAGAGGTGGTGAAATGGGCAATGAGAAAGCTGGGGTTGGAAGAGTGGCTGGTTAGAGTGGTTATGGCCATGTACGTGGGTGCTCGCACCCAGGTAAGAGTGAATGGAGTTTTGAGTGATGAGTTTCCCGTGAATGTTGGTGTGCATCAGGGGTCAGTTTGGAGTCCCTTGTTGTTTATCATGGTGCTTGAAGCCCTCTCACGTGACTTCAGAGATGGACTCCCATAGGTGTTGTATGCTGATGATTTGGTGTTGAATGCTGAGAATGAAGGGGAGGCTAAGGAAAGATTTAAGAAGTGGAGAAATGGTATGGGGTACAAGGGCTTAAGGGTAAATGCAGATAAAACAAAAGTGATGATATCTAGGGTTGGTGGCAGTACAATCAGAGGAAAGGGAGAGTGGCCATGTGCAGTCTGCCACATGGGTGTGGGAAGTAATTCTATCTTGTGCAGTGTTTGTGATAGATGGGTGCACAAGAGATGTAGTGGTATTAGAGGTAGACTGCGAGATAATGCTGATTTCATGTGTGCGGTGTGTCGGGGAGAGCAGGTGGAGATTGTTAGGCGTGAGAGGGTTGAACTTGCAGGTGAGTCTCTTGAGTGTGTGGAGGAGTTTTGTTATCTGGGAGACATGTTATGTGCCGGAGGTGGGGCTGGAGTTAGCTTGGTTGCTAGTGTGAGAAGTGGTTGCAAGAA
This sequence comes from Birgus latro, assembly GCA_018397915.1. Classification (NCBI taxonomy): domain Eukaryota; kingdom Metazoa; phylum Arthropoda; class Malacostraca; order Decapoda; family Coenobitidae; genus Birgus; species Birgus latro. Next base: position 4,217 of record JAGKTI010028369.1, on the reverse strand, counting down.
GTTCAGGGAGCTGTTGCCTCTCCTGACATTGAGAGGACTCTCCTTATGTGCTAAGGGATCTTTGTATGCAGCATGTGTTAGGAGTGTGATGCTCAGTAAAGGAAGAGGATATTCGCAGGTTTAAACGTACAGAAATGACAATGATTAGGTGGATGTGCAGTGCGTCCCTGCGTGCAAGGCCTGGGGGGGCTGGGTTTACGATAGAAGAGTTGAGAGGTAGGATGGGACTGAAGTGTATTGGTGTTGTGATGAGGAGAGGTAGGCTGAGGTGGTTTGGACATGTGGAGAGGATGGGGGAGGATAATTGGGTGCAGAGGGTGAGAAGTGTTAATATTGGGGGAGGGGTTGGGAGGGGTAGACCGAGAAAGACATGGGACGAGGTCATTAAATGTGACTTAAGGGTTAAGGGACTGAATAGGGAGGCTGCCAGAGATCGAGCAGCGTGGAGAGCCACCATTAGGTGACCAAGGCCGACACATGCAAGCATGTTGGAGCCTTCAAAAACGAAAACGAAAACGAAAACGATTCAGTGCAGAGTCGCCCATAGGCAAAAGGGAGAGGAAAGAATGAAGGAAAGAAAGACAGAAGAGGAAGTGTAAAGATACCCGTAGGCAGAAGGACGAGGAAAGAACGAAGGATAGAAGTGATAATTAAATAATGAATTTACAATAAACCCATTCTGGCATAATACTGTGCAAAGGAGGTCAATAAACAGTATCATGAAATAATGGACAGATTGCTTATTAATCTGAGTAAGCATTCATGCAGGATCTTTCGCCAATTTTTGTAATTAACAAGTGTCCATAGCACTATTATTATCAGGAATAAATTTGTTTTGTTGCATTTTCCACAATAAAACCCATTCTAGTTAGGTTGTAAAGTATTTGGTAGATGTATAAGTGATAAGACAGAGTATCAACAAGCAATATTATATCCAAATAAACCTCACGAAACTTTCTCCAAGATTACTGACCGTGCCATGTGTAATAAGTAGGACCTGGACCGGGACCATCTTAATGGAGCGACCACGGCGGGTCCAGTTGTTGGAATCTGGGGCCAAGCACAGTAGCCGACCCTCTCTTACAATACTTGTTGCCTCACCTCCTCCCCAGCCAACTACTTCTAAAGCAAGCTGCAATGGACAGCAGAGAAATTTAGGACGATAAAAAAATTCAGTAATCTGTTAAGTAGGAAAGTGACGAAACTAAATAAAATGCTTACTATTATGCTGTGAGATGACACTTAATTCATAATGGACTTATGGCATACAGAACTGGTCAAAGAAAATATTAATCATCTATATGGATTGTACTGTACATGCATGATCATTAAGTATTTCCTGAAAGATAAGATATATCCTTGGCTAAAAGAGTGATTAGGCTTCAGGTCAAAGTGTCACTGTGAAAAAGTCCTGTTTTCTTTGTTCCACCACTGCTGTCTATGCACACCTACAATGGTACTTACAGGCATATAGTATGTTTCACTGACAATGGTGATGCACATATTTAAATTTAGCTTTAAAATCATAACACTGAATGCATGTACCTGGTATTCCAGATGTCAAATGGCACCAATCATGGCAATTACCATCTGCTACGTGAGGGTTCAAATCCCTATGAGGCAACTGAAAGCTGTTTCATCATATAATACCACAAGAGGAATAAACTAGTCAGTTACCAATAAATGTTCATGATTTTAGTAATCTAGCCCACTAAACATTGAAGGGAATAATATGGGGCTTGCAGTTATTATTTTAGTGTATGTGAGAGGTGTGAAGGCACAGTTGTCAGAGACAGACCAAACAAGACCTGGAATGTGGTTATGCAGTGTGACCTCAGGGATAAGGGACTGACTAGAGAGGCTATCAGAGATCAAGGAAAGCCGCCATTAAATGACCAAGGATAAGCGCATGCAAACATGTTGGAGAGCAGCGTGGACACATGCCATTAGATGACCAAGAATGATGCATGCAGGCATGCTGGAGCCTTTATAAATAAATGACCACTGAATATAGAACTGTAAGACTGAATTCTATGAACCTACCTTTCTCAACCTGAGATTGGTGGTGAAGTGGTGGGGGTAAGGTGAGCGCTTAAGAGGTGTGCCACTTCCCACACTCAAAGAGATGCGACGCCACAACTTGGTGGGACTTACATCCTTTGTTTCCTGCACACAGCAAATACAACAGAACCAAATTAAAATGAAAACTGATGCATAATTACTTCATCTATTATAATAATAATGATCCATCCATCCATCATCCAATCCTATGTTGCCACATGATGTGCATAGGAGCCCAGGGCTAGGCAAGTTGGTCCTGACATTTAAGATGAGAGTGAATAATAATAATAAATAATAATAATAATAATAAATATAATAATAATAATAATAATAATAACCAACCAACCATCCATCCATCAACCAACTCCTATGTTTCCAAATGAGGGGCACAGAGGCCTGGGGCTAGGCAATTTGGTCCTGATATTTAAGATGAGAGTGACCAGCCTCACTCATCCCTGAGTGGCATTATGTGAGCAATAACTCCAACTACCCCTTGGATATAAACCTTCACTGGCTCAATCTAACTGGAGCACTATAATTACCCATTAAACCACCAGGCGCCATAATTTGGCTATATGGTTACCACCAGCATACTAAATGGTTTCCTGGTGTACAGGAAACCATTAGGCTTGTCACTCAGTGTACAGTCACCCATTGGCAAAAGGATGAGGAAAGAATGAAGTAAAGAAAGACAGAAGAGGAAGGAAGGAAGGAATGGAGGGAGGAGAGGAAAGGGCAGACACCCGAGAGCAGCACTATATCGAGTGAGTGGATGGTGAGTGCCCCCACCTACCACAAAAAATAACAACAATAATAATAATAAAAACAATACTAATCATCATCATCATCATCCTGACCTCCTTTCCCACCCTAGGGCAGCGTAAGGAGTAGCAACGTCCAGACAGCCCAAATTTGCCCACATCCAATGGGCCACTCTTACATTCACTCACCAATCAAGCCCCCGTAATCGTGGCTCTATCTGACATGCCAAAAACATTCACCACGTACTGTAGCTTTACACAAACGCATCTGACAGAGTCAATCCAGATGCTATCACGTTAAAAATGGGTGCCAAATCCCTGACCATGCACTCGCAATATTCATCCAGTCAGCTTGATTTCTTGTCGGTCCCCTAGCCTCACCAACTTCCAAACTTTTCTTCCTCACACACTCATCCACCATAACTCTCCACCTTCTCCTTGGCCTACCTCACCTCCTCCCTCCTTCAAATTCATTCAGATATACCTTTTTCACCACTCGATTGTTATCCATTCTCTCCACATGACCATACCATCTCAGTACACTCACTTCGATTCTGGTGTCCACAGACTTCCGCACTCGCATCTTTCACGAATCACATTATTTCATATCCTATCCACTCTCTGTACTCCACATACATTTCTCACCAGTCCCATCTCCAATGCTCTTATTCTTGACTTTTCATTTTTATGCCACACCATAGTCTCACATCTATATGTTAAAGGTGGCAATAACACTCCTTCATGTAAGCCTGGTGCAGCTGCAACACTCAAACCTCTGTTTCTTATCAAGGCCTTCATTGCACCAGCTATTTTCCTTCCATGTGTCACTCTATTTTCCACCTCTTTTGTACAATTTTCTCTCTTTTCTATCATTGTACCCAGGTATTTGAACTCTCTCACCAACTCCAGTCTCTCTCCATTCACTGTAACATCACACTGGAAGTCACCTTCTCTCTCGATAACCATCACTTTACTCGTTTCTACATTTACTCTCAAAGCACGACACTCACAAACATCAACAAAACTCTGCACTAGTCTACCAAGTTCTTGTTCAGTATTTGCAAGTAGTACTGAATCATCAGCACACAACATATTTGAAATATTCCATCCATCACCATTCATTACCAATGCCATCCCTCTCTCCATTACAGTACTTGTGTTTTTACTTCTCCCATCACCCCATCCATATGTATACTGAACAACCATGGGGACATCACACAACCCTGTCACACGCCCACACTGATCGTGAACCATTTACTTAGATGCCCATTTACCTTTACACATGCTTCACTACCATCATAAAAACTCTTTACTGTACCTAGCAGCTTACCATCTACACTGTACATGTGCAAAATCTTCCGCAATCCTTCTCTGTCTAGTTTGTTGTATGCTTTT
>JAGKTI010028368.1:0-12967 GCA_018397915.1 Birgus latro | reverse complement strand
GATGATGATGATGATGATGATGATGATGATGATGATGATTACAATAATAATAATAACAATGCGGTGAAAACTGAAAAAAAAAAAGACTAGTAAGTTAAAGCAAATAATAACAATAATGGCAAAGTGTGATAATGAAAAAGATAAAGATTAGTGTGTAAATAATAGTAAATGATAATAAAAATGTTACAGTGGGAAGAAATGCTGTAAATGGCAAAGAAAAACTGTGTGAACACTAGAAAATGACAAGAGAAAATGGGAAGCGGAAGGGAGGACTGTGAAAACGAAAATGGAATGTGAACACGAAAATGGGACAGTGGTAATGAGGTTAATGAAGGGGAAGACGGGGCGGCCACAAAGGTTTATTGGAAAGGAGAGGAATTTTAGAGGAAGTGGTGAGGAAGGAAATAATGAGAAGGATTTAATCGTACTTTCTCTTTAATTTGTCCTAAAACTGCCATCTCTTCATCTCAAATGTCCAGTTGTAACATGAGACTGATACCAGAATATGATGCATGTCAAGGAGAATGTATTACGGAAAGAATATTAAGCTTTTTTTTTTTCCACTGAAACACATGAAATAAGTTGAGTACAGACTAACGGGCCAGGTTAAGGAAAGTAAAATGGTTATATAAATGTGAGTCAATATTAAGTAGGAGTAAAAAAAAATAAAAAATAAAAAAAAGCAAAATTTATGTTGGAATCTGAGGTATCTGCATGATACCTCATGAAAAATTGTGATGGGACTGGAAAACTGCTCAAATAAAGTAGTGAGAGGCTTGCAAAATACTCCAAGAACAGTAGATGAAGGTCTGCAATACAGAAAGGAAAATACTAAAAAGCCTGCAAGATAGTTGAAGGAAAACAATATGAAAAGAGCGTGCAATGTAGTTTAAGGAAAACACTGAAATGCTTACAACAGAGTTCAAGGAAAATACTGAAAAGCTTGCAAGACAGTTCAAGGAAAATACTAAAAAGCTTGCAAGATAGCTCAGGGAAAACTACGAGTAGATGAAAAGAGCTTGCAATGTAGTTCATGGAAATGGTGAATAGGGTTTGTAAGATGGTTTCAGAAAGAGAGTGAAAGGCTTGTAAGTTTGCTGAGGGAGTGTGAGAGCCACTGAATGAGGCCAGCTTGTGTCACATTACCCATCCCCCTCGTCCTCTCCACAACTACTACCATAACCATCCCCATCTTCCCAACCACAACTATAATAAGGCAAGTCAATGTCACACTACCCATCACCATCCTTACTTCCCCCACCACTACCACCATAACCATCCCCCCTCTTCCCCACCATTACATCTTCACCCATATCAGTATCACAACCACCATCATCATAATCACCACCAGTCGCATTCACACCTACCACCATCACCAGGGTCCCTACCACAACATCATATCCACACCACTAACACCGCCACCACACAATCTTCTCCATTTCCCCCACCTACATTCAAAAGCCCTCTCCCTACATCCCCACCACTCCACCACCATCCCCATCCCTGTCACTACAGCCCCAGTTACTATCACCAACCCCATTCCACCACAACCTCCTCTCCATTCACCTCTACCACGACTATCACCAGCAACCCCACTCCACTCTAACACAACCACCTCCACCAACCCCACCCCCACCACTCCCCATCCACTTCACACCCTCCCCTTGCTAACATCACCAACCCCACCCCATCACCTCACCACTCTCCCCATCCCTCTTACCCCCCCTCCCCCAATCTCTCTCCCTCCGGGCCTGTTCCGCGTGAAAAAGAGTCCCACCACACCAAACACCACTCAGTGGCGACATACACGACACACACACACACACACACACACACACACACACACACGGCCCTCTCGTCTAAGGTACACCACGCTTTTTGCACTGCCTCAGGGGTTTTGTCTACCTCTCCTGCCTCCCTCATGCCTCACCTCCCTTCCTTCTTTCTCCCTTGCCTGCCCACGTCTCTCTTCTGCTTGCTTCTTCTCTCTTCTTTCTGCTCCATGCCTCCCTTCTTCCCATCTCCCCATACCATACTTCTAGCACTGCCTTTGGGTTATACCTGCTTTCCTTCAGCCTGGACTACTGCTTCTTGTCCACCTGTCTCCATCTCCCCTCTGCTTCTTGCCCCTTACCTCTCTCTCCCCTCTCTCCCTTCTGCTTCTCGTCCACCTGCCTCCCTCTCCATTTTCTCCAGTCCGTTGCTTGTCCACCTGCCTCGCTCTTGCCTGCTTCTTACCCTACTACCTCCCCTCTTGCCTACTGCCTCCCTCCAACACGGGCTCTCTCGTCTCCTCACACCACACCATTCAAACTGCGTACGGAGCTTTACTTGCTTCCCTCCCTACCTCCTACCTCAATCTTGTTATTTTTTATTTCTGACCTTCACTGTCTTTCCCCAGTTTCTTGTCCACAGTTTTTCTTCCACTTGCTTCCAGCCTACCTCCTACCCCAGTCTTGCTTGTGTCTTGCCTTTCTTTTCAGTTTCTTACCTAACTGTCTCTCCATTGCTTCTTTCCTTACGGCCTCTCCCCTATTTCTTGCCTTACTGTCTCTCCACTGTTTCTTTCCTTACTGTCTCTCCCCTATTTCTTGCCTTGCTGTCACTCCACTGTACCTTAACTGCTGTCCTCTTCCTGTCTGCTTCCCTCTCACCCAGGGCCCCCCGATTTCCTCTCGCCATATCCCTTGCAATTACATTTGAGCTCTGCCTGTCTCCCTCCTGCTTCCCCCCTGCCTACTTTCCTGTCTCCATCCTGCATACCTGTTTCTCTCTTACGTCTCCTCCTGCCTCCCTCCTGCTTCATCTATCTAATCTCCTGTCTCCATCTTACTTACCTGCCTGCTTTTTTCTTACGTCTCCTCCTGCTTCACCTATCTACTCTCCTGTCTCCCTCCTTAACTGCTTTCTGTTTCTTCCCTCTCTATTATGTCTTCTTCTTGCCTTTTCTCTGCTCGTCTGCCTACACTCCAATCTCCCTCCAGATTTCCTCCCGCTCCTCTTTCTACTTCCTTGTCTCCCTCCTGCTTCAATACTTCTGTTTTTCCTACCCCCCTCCTATCTCTCCTCTTTACCCTTCTGTCTCCCTCCTGCTTACCCAATTTCAGTTTCTCGTCTTTCCTATCTCTCCTGTTTACCCTCCTATCTCCCTTCTGCTTACCTGCTTTCTTTCTGCTGCCCCACCTATCCTCTTGCTGTCTCTTTCTTGCCGTCTCCCCCGCCTCAGTGCGTTTCATCCTTTTCATTCGGCTCCTCCCATCCCTCTTTGCCCAGTGCTAAAGTTTGTTCCGCCTAAGGATGACGTTGCGGGAAAAGAATATGAGTGTGAGTGTGAATGTGAATGTGATAAGTGATGAATATGTAAAGAAAATAAAGACCAATTAAAACACGCTGAATGGTGAACGTGATCCAGATAGGGAGACAAAAAAAACTAAAGAGGCGTGGAAAAAGAAAGTGACTGGCGAATGTGAGTGTGCCAGGGACAGGGGTTGAACATGAAAAAAATTAAGAGAAATTTACAAACGATGACTGATGAGTGTGTGAACTAGACAGACTGATATATAAAAACTGGATATACGAAAAAAGGAAATGACTGGTGAAATTTTATTGCGATAGGGAAGGGGAAATATCCTCACCCATCAAGGGGGAAAAAATTCTCACCTGCCTCTCTTAATCTCACCTGTGTTTCTTATTCTCATTTGTCCTATCCTTACCTGTCTATTGTTTCTTCACCTCTCCCTCTCTCTTACCTATCTCCTCCCTCTCCCCCTCCTGCTTCACCTTCCCTCCTGTATCTCCGTCCCCTCACCAGACCCAAATATAGAATAATTATACACGAGCTACGTCTTTGCTTCCCCTCACTTGCCTCCTCTCCCCTCACTTGCCTCATATCCCCTCACATCATCCCCCTGTTTCCTTCTCCTTCCATTCTCCTTTTTCTTTTTTCTTTGTCTTCTTTTTTCTTCCGACTCGTCCCCTCACTTCCCCTCACCGATCCTCACTTCTCTCTCAACTACAACCAAACGCTCCCACATCTCTTCCCCCCTCTCCTTTACTTTTCCTTACTAACCCTCTCCTATCTCCTCTTCCCCTCACTCACCCCACCTCTCCTCTAATTCAAACACATGATATACACACAAGTTCCTCCTTTCCTTACCCTTGCCTGCCTCCACCTTCCTCACGTCTCTCTCTCTCTCTCTTACACCTAATCCCACCGACCTACTGTGCCTTTTCCCCTCTTCCCTCACATCTACTTAGTTTTTTCCTATATCTTTTTTTATCTGCATCTCTTACCTCACCTACTTTCTCTTCCCCTCATCTACCCGTCATGTACCTCTTTCCCCTTACTTCCCCTCACCCACCCCTCTCCCTCTCCCCTATCTCAAACACAGGGTAAAAATAAACTACTCCTTTCCTTACCCTCACTTGCCTCCTCTTTCCTCGCTCATCCCGTCTTCCCTCACCCACCTCCACCTACTATCTTTCCCTCACTCTTCCTTTTTCCTCTCTCTTCCCCTCACCTGCTCTCTTTCATTTATCCTCCTTCAATTGCCCCTAATCAACATTCTCCCCTCACTTATCTCCTCTTACTCATCTGTAGCCTTCTCCCCTCATTTTCCTTCCTTCTAACCTGCCTCCTCCCCTCACCTGCCCCTCTTCAACCCCTCTCCCTCTTCCCTCTCTCAACTACCTCCCTTCAACTATCTTCTCTCCTTTCCCTCCCCCTTGTCTCATCCCCTCACTTACCGTCACCTGCCTCTCCCCTCACGCTCACCTTCTCCGCTCCATTTCTCCCCCCTCATTAACCTTCACCTGTCTCCCCTCTCCCCTGTCATTTGCCTCCCCTCTCTCCTTTCACCTGTCTCCCCTCCTTTTCTCCCCCCCCCTTTCACTCCCTCCCCAGCACCTCACCCCTCCCCTCTCCCCCTGCCCCATCTCACACACCGGGTAAACACCAGCTACCCCTCCCCGTCCCCGGTTAGCACTACGATCAATGGGGTGAAAGGAAAGGGTGGGGAGAGGAGAGGAAGTAGGCAAGGTACAAACAGGGAAGAAAGGAAGGAAGGACGGGAAGGAAGGAAGGAAAAGAAGAAAGAAAGAAAGAAAGAAAGAAAGCAGGGAGGGAGGGAGGGAGGGAGGGAGAAAGAGTGAGGGAAGAGGAAGGAAGAAGGGTGAGTGAGGTAAGAAGATGGAAGGAGAGTGAATGAGGGAAGAGGAAGGAAGGGGAGTGAGTGAGGATAGAGGAAAGAAGGAGGGTGAACAGGTGAAGGGCAAGAAATGAGAGTGTGTGAGGAAAGAGGAAGGAAGGAAGGAGAGTGAGTGAAAAGCAAGGAAGAAGAGTGAGTGAGTGAAGAGGATGGAAGGAAAGTGAGTGAATAAAGAGGAAGGAAGGAGAGTGAGAGAGGGGAGAAGAAGGAACGAAGCAGAGTGAGTGAATGAAAAGGAAAGAAAAAGAGTTTGTCAGGAAAAGGGAAAGAAGGAAAGACGGGGGGGGGAAGGGGAGTCAGTGAGGGAAGATAGGAATGCGTGAGGAAGAGGAAAGAAAATGAGTTAGCGAAGAAAGAAAATAAGTTAGCAGAAGAAGGAAGGAAGGAAGTGAGGGCAGAGGAAGGAAATCAACGTGAATGAGGAGGAAGAAAGACACATGACAGCAAAACAATAAATTAAATAAGGGAAACAGACGGACACAGAAAAATACGAAAAATAAGGGTGAGTAAATAAGAGAGAAGAGAGAAGGAGCTGAGGAGACGAGGGAAGGGGAAGTAAAGGTGAGATGGGAAGAGGAAAGACACGAGGAAGCAGAAGAACAAGTTATAGATGAAATCAAAAGAAGGACATACAAGAACAGGGGGAGCTTAGAATGAGTGAGAGATGGGTGAAAGAAAGTGGGAGGAAGAGTTGAAGAAAAAAAGATACAAGGAAGTGAAGGAATAAATTAAACATGGAGGGAGAGAGAGAGAAAGATACAAAGGGTTGAAAGAAGAAGTGGTGAAAAAAGGAAACGCTGGGGGAAAAGGACAAGGAAGCAAAAGCAGTAGGCAAAAAAAAAAAAAAAAAAAGGCAGAATAGCAAAATTAAAAGTACAGGGAAAACACGAGTGGGTGAAGGAATAGGGGGGAATAAATTATGATGGAAATAACTGAGGAAGGAATACAGATGGAAGGCAGTAAGTATTTAGCACCAGAAACACACCAAAAACATACGCAAAAGTTAGTACCCTTAAAACTCTCACAGTCCTTGACGATAACCACAGAAAATACAGCAAATAATATACACAAAACAAGCATTATTATTCAACCAAGATGAAAGTAGGAGAGAAGAAAATGCAAAAAATTAGGAACACCAAACAAAAGCACAAGAACAATAATTATCTGGCAAAGTTCACAATCACTGGCAGATCCACTGAAAGGCATGCTGAGAATACCAGTAAAAGAGAAAACAGTAGTAGAGACAGTAATAATAAAGGAGACAGTAAAGGAGATAAAGATGGCAGAAAGAAAGAAGGAATTTATAGGCACCAAAACACACAATGGAAGCATATGCAGATTCACAGACGCTCACAAGTTACGAAGAAACATATTATAACTGAGCACACAAGCGCAAACACTCACACACACACATTCTCTCTCTCTCTCTCTCTCTCTCTCTCTCTCTCTCTCACACACACACACACACCACATTATACCACAAGCATGCATTCAACACACACACACACACACACACACACACAACCACCTTATGATACCACAAGCATGCATACATTACAACACACACACACACACACATCATGATACCACAAGCACGCATACAACACACACACACACACACACACACACACACACACACACACACACACACTGGCGGGGACATGTACACAGGGGGCCGATAATAAACAAGGGTCATAAGCTTCAGTAATATCAGCTTTCGCGATTGCCCCTTAGAATTATTGTGCCATTAGCTAGCCCGTGACTGTGTGTGGTGGTGCGGGTGGTGACTGTGTGGGTGTGGTGGTGGTGGTGGTTAGTGTGGTGGTGGTGAATGTTTGAGTGTGGTGGTAACTGTTAAGTGGTGCCTGGGTGTGGTGGTAGTCGTGGTGGTGGTGGTGGTGGTGGTTAGTGTGGTGGTGGTGAATGTTTGAGTGTGGTGGTTAACTACTGCCTGGGTGTGGTGGTAGTCGTGGCGGTAGTCGTGGTGGTGGTGGTGGTGGTGGTGGTGGTGGTGGTGGTGGTAACTGTGTAGTTGTTGTGACATATGTAACTTTAGTGGTTGTGACTTGATGGGTTAATAATAAGTTTAACTAAATTTATAACGTATTACCGTTGTGGTGATCGGTGTTTGTGGTGGGGACTGTGGTGACTGGCAATTGCGGTGGGGACTGTGGTGATTGGCTATTGTGGTGGGGACTGTGGTGGTTAGTGTTTGTTTGTGGTTGTAATGATTAGTTTGACCGTTCGTGTGTGTGGCTATTCCGGAAGATGTGGTGGTGGTATTAATTACGCGTGGTTATGAGGGCAATCAAGAGTGACCGTGGTGATGACTCTGATAATGATGACTGAGATGATAATGTGTTAATGGCACAAACAAGGCCAATTATTAAAAGTTAGTAAAAAAAAAATTAGCCTTCTGGTCGTCAGAGGTGTTTAAGGAGTGACAAGGGGTAAATGATAAAATATTCTGAGCAACACGACACAGAGAGGGGTAAGAATATGTGTAAGACAGTAAATAAAAGAGGGAAGAAATGGTAAGAGACAATGAGAGTGCTTGAGGAAAGGGGTAAACGAAGATGACTGAGTTCTGCACAAAGATACGAGAGAGAGAGAGAGAGAGAGAGAGAGGATGGTAAGTCCAGAATATATTACGATGATGAGCGTTATACAAGAACAGGCTAAACTGAGACCAACAGCGAAGATATATAAGATCAAGTGATGTGCATCCACAGCAAACGGTTCACGGAATGGCTGGCGGTGCTTCCAGTGTCGATGTACTGTATATTCAATAGCACTGGAGGCGGCGGTTCTCGTTGCACAGCCCGCCCATTCTGCACGCCTACACAATGATTCGGACATTTTATCATTCGGTGTCTTGTAGTATCTTCGTTCGGGGATTATGTTTCGCAGCTAAAGGGGTGGAGTCAAGGATGGGGATGGGGGCGGAGGTGGGGGTGGGGAGGTACCTGAGCTTTGGAGAGTAGCGCCGTAAATTATACCATACAGCAACTTTCGAGCATGTAGCTCTTGATTTCCAATTGTTAACTGATTTTTTTAAAACCCATACATCCGTCTTCCAAGCCTGCGTTGCCTCATCATGATGCGAAACTGCCAGGGACTATGCAACTCAGTCCAGACAAGTAGGAGGAGAGTGACCAGTTACCCGTCCTTGAGTGATATGAAATTAGAAATAACCCCAACCATTCCTAGGACTGAACCATTTTAGACCACATCAAGGTGAAGCGCCTTAACAAACTAGATCTCGTGGCACTCGTACCACCACACTGAGCGTGTGAACGCAGTCTAGTTTTCAATATCAGTCAAGACTTTGTTGGAATTATCTCTGGAAGCGGCGCGCCTCCTGAACTGACATGAACAAGTTTGGGAAGACTGGCAAGAAGTTTCAGTAAGAGCAAGAAAGAGTTTGGGTGAACGTGAGATCCGTGTGAAATCCTCTACATTTTGTTTTGCTGTGTTTTGTTTTTCTTTCTGTTTGTTTTTCACGCACACAACTTCCCAAAGCTAAGTCCTTCAGTACGCTGACGTCTTCAAAAAAATTTTCTTGCTACCGCCGGACAATCAAAGTGCGGTACGGTATATATTGTTTAAGATAAACCCCCCCGTAGCCATGTGATTAGATAACCTTAATTTATGCAGTATAACGACGTTGTGGATATTTCATTTCTGATACCGCCAACTGATTTTACTTAGCATAGTGGAGGCCCTCAACTCCCCCTTACACCCTGAAAGGGGAATGGTGGACTGCAGGAAAAGGGAAACTTCAGCCTGCAGTCCACCGGGGCCACAACAACAACACATTCTATATAACGAGGAAGCGGGGGTGCTACTTCCTTATCTCCTCCTGCAAAGCAAATCAATTATTTTTTTCCTCATTTTCCATCTTCTTAATGACCTCCCTCTCTTCCTCATAACTATACTTCATTTCCATCACTACCATTTTCCTCATTTCCCACCTTAGTTACTTTACATGATGGTGTGCCTGGCCAGGGAAAGACTAGAGATAAAATTCTGTTGGTCGAAATTAAGGAAATAAAACAAAGGCCGAATAAATGCTTCATAAGTTTGCTGCATGAGAGAAAAATGAATTGGCCTTGAAAGAAGTGGCGTGGCAAGTTTGGGAGCAACAGAAAAGGAAGTCAGTATTGGAATAGTGAACACAGCAATCAAGAAAGTCTGGCATGGAGGAACAACATATGTTAAATAATGCTGAGCCTGAAGAAGGATCCAAGACAAGAGGGAAGGATGTACATATATCTATATATCTATCTATCTATTGCCAGACACCATAATCTACCTCTGTAAATATTCGCTAGTGTATATTCAGTAGATACATAAAACAGTATACATGTATGTATACACGTATGCATTCATGCATGCATGATTGTATGTATATATGAATGTACACTAGTGTGTTTGTATGCATGTTCCATGTATGTTTGTAGGATGTATGTATGTACGCTTTCTTTAGACATGGTTGTGAAAAGAAGTGTGTATTCACATACCCGTAGAAGTGGGATGATATTAATACACAAGCCTTAAAAAGAAAGCCACTTAAGTAAATATACATAAAAATATCTGCAATGGAAGGTGTAACACAGGGTATGAAGAGAGGAGGGATTCACAAGATACTTTTAGTCGTATTACAGAAAGCCAGCAACAGTGACTCCAGCATTGTAGGTTTCACAGAGTACAGTAGCAACAGTGACTCCAGCATTGTCGGTTTCACAGGGTACAGTAGCAACAGTGACTCCAGCATTGTAGGTTTCACAGAGTACAGTAGCAGCGGCAAAACGTTAACCCCTTCACTACGAACATTCTCCCTTATGCTGACCAAAACCATAACAGTAGTAAGTATTCATGAAAAAATTAGCTGCCACCATTTTTAGGGATGTGTTCGAAATTATCTGTAAGTCTTTCACTACGAGAGAGAGAGGAATAAAAAAAAAAAAATAAAAATACTGACGGTGTTAAACGTTAGAGAGAATTTAAAAAAAAAAAATCAAAATACTGACGGTGTTAAACATTCTACAGCAATTCGGAAAAAGATAGGTTTGCAGCAGTGTGTGGGTGAGTGGGGACGGAGTGATGTTACCAGGGAAATTGAATGCATATATGAATAGGCAACACGGGGAAGGCAAGGGTAACGTCATAGCCAACACGGAGACAACAAACGTACCGCAATAAAGGAGGTGTGAGATTAATATGAAAGATAATGAAAATAAAACCACCATGGAAAGTCGGTTGTTTGTCAATAAGCAAGTTTAATTTACAAAAACTTAATCTAACTTCATTAAGCATTCTCTTTGACGAAATTTAAGAACATTAACCGTCTCACCGCTGTCTCAAGTATTTTATTTCGACTAACACCAGACGATTTTTATAACTGAAGATGAGTCACCGGAACCAATTTTTTTTTTCAAGGAAGAAGGAAGCAAGCCCGCAATATTATTCCTTCCAAGAAAAAATAAATATAAAATAAGTCAAATTCAGGATCCGTTCAATTCGATATGCCTGGATGTCTCCGTCAGCCCTCTCATGGTGGCGTCAACTCTTAGCATATTTAATAATCATTTACGACCCAACGATTTTATTTATTTGATTGCGAGTAACATGATCTTGAAAGTAGAGGCGGGATGGCTTGATGGATCACTGTGGGTACTGGGTGTGGATGTATCACTATAGTCTGTTTTCACCTGACAGAACTGGCCCACACCTTGACTATTATGTCGTGGTTGCATGAAATTTGATAAGCCTTTGTTATGAGGTAGGAATGCGCCTCCTTGGTTACAAGTTCAATCGACCCTCCAATCCGACAACACTTGGACTCGTACTCTCGTCAGTTAAGGAAGCTCCCTAACACCTCTTCCTTACCGATTTATTTTTGGATACGGCTGGCTAATATAGTTATGTACGCTATTTATGCAAAGAATGGTGTTATTAGAATGACTAAACACAGAAGAGGACGGCAAGGTGTAATAAGCAAAATAAATCGCTTAGGCAGAGGTGTTAGGGAGCTTCCTTAACCGACGGGAATAAGGGCCTTTGTCATGAAGCGAACTACAAAGGTTAAGGAGTTTAGTCAGGTTATAAAAACGCGCATAAGGATTCTCTTCTCTTAACCTTAATGGCCTTTCAAGCATCTCCTCCTTAGCAATTCATTCTGCATACAATTCCCTATCATTCTTTTAGATGGCATGTACATTTTTTGACATCCATATAGGCTTCTGTAAATAAGTAATATAAAAGAACATGAGGCTACAGAAGGGCAATTTCAGCCTGCAGTCCAACGGGTTCACGTGTCAGCTGAGCCACAAGAACAACAAGGAAGATGTTAACGCTCCATATACACAAATAAAAACGGTAAGGAAGAGGCTTTGGTAAGATCCCCAAGCCAAGCACTCTTCTGGCCAAGGTAGGGGTGATAAAACAGATATAAACACAGCCCGTACGGTAAGGCACTCCGTCTGGTGTAGTAAGATAAAGGAACTGGGATAAAAAGTGGGTAAGACGATGGTGATTCTTGTTTATACTCTCTCTCTCTCTCTCTCTCTCACACACACACACACACACACACACACACACACACACACAAGCACAGGGTCAGAGAAAGCCATTGTTTTTCCTTACTGCACAGAGCCCCAGCACACACAGGAGTTGCCTTTCACAGTCCATACCTTTGTAGTTTTTAAAGATATATTCACACTGCAAATCCAGGGCGAGGGGAGTCCAAGGGGTGGTTGGAATTTACTGCTCACGTAATTCCACTCATGGATTAACGACTGGTCACTTGTCTTAACCCTTTCCCTGCGATTACGTACTTCCTTTTTTAGATCACAAGCAGTAAGGAAAACAACTGGGGTTCTTTGGTCCCCCACCTGCGTTGAGAGAAAGAGAGAGAGAGAGAGAGAGGCGCTGGACTGGATAGACGGGTGTCCATGATATACTAGGAAGGTAGTGATGGATAGTGAGGGGGATAGAGCTACATCCTATAAAAAAAAAAATGGGGCACTATATGTTGGACACTTAAATTAGTGGGTATGTTTAGATGAAAATGGTCTCCAGGATAAACAAGAACACATAAGAACACCGATGAAATGCACAGGAAAGTGAAAGTTGATGGAGAAGAACGAGGGAGCCAGATTTAGGTGGTGGTAGAGACTCTGGCGGGGAAGTGATTTTTTTTTTTTAATCCAAGAAATAAAGAACCAAAGGCCAGGAGAAACCTTGGTCACTGATAATCGTATAGTATTGGTGGTGGAAGTGTTGGAGCAAATTTAACTCCGAGAAGAAAATTTAGATGCCGTTTTCTGACTAACCTTGCGACAGATGTGTATGGTGGGGTGCGAAGGCGGTGGATGGCCAGGCATTATGGGGTTATCCTGTAGAAATCAGAAATTGAAGATCAGGCTTCATTGGCTTCGTGAAGGTTTAAGTCAAAGTGAAGGAGGAGAAGGAGAAAAACTGTGAGAAGATGGAAAAGGAGAATGAGAAGAGGACGAAGGAAGGGAGAAGAAGATGGCGTAGAACAGCTTGCCTACAGGAACACACACAGTACTTTCCCTATATTATCAGCATATGCAAAAATAATACTATGAAATTATTATACATAATACAAGATCAGGGATATGAGAAGAGTAAGGTTTTTTCGTGTATCCTTTATCCTGGAAGCTGTTGACGTTACGGCCTGCCGTAATCAATCACTTTTAATCACATCAACTGAATTTTTTAATCTTTCAGGC
>JAGKTI010028367.1:452-12967 GCA_018397915.1 Birgus latro | reverse complement strand
TAGAGCCTTTATAAACGATACAAATACGATTATTATTATTACTGCAGTACTGTATTATGGATGTGGTGGTTGGGGATGCCCATCATCCACTCACTCAGTGTAGAGATGACATGATCTCTGCACTGAGTGACAAGTCAAATGTTTTCCTGTGACTAGGAAACCATTTACTATGCTGGGTGGTAACCATATAACCTGGGTTTCTGGCAGGGTTAAATGTCCCCCAGATTCCCCTATCCAAAATCACTTAAATCATGGCAGTCAGTTCAGAGAGCCTCGGAGGGCCCAATACCTGCCCAGGGCCCCAACCAAATGGGCAGATTCGCATGGCCATATGGAATGTGAGAGGTGTGAATGAGGAGAGCAAGAGGGTGGAAGTGGTGAATGTGTTCAAGAGTGCGAGATATGCCGTGATGGCATTGTGTGAAACAAAGATGAAAGGGTGTAAAGTGGAGGAGTGGGAGGGTGTGAAATGTGTAAGATCGGGAGTGAATGGGTGAGGAAGATGCAAGGAGTTGCTTTGTTGATGAATGAGGTGTGGCAGAGTGGAATGAGAGACTACAAATGTGTCATCTCAAAGTGTATGTATATCAAGTTCAAGTTTGAGGTGAAAGTCGTAGTGATTGTAGCGTATGCACCGTGTGAAGACAGGAGTGAGAAAGATGGGTTTTGGGATGAGCTGGATGATGCAGTGAGAGAAATGCCCAGGAGCTATAAAGTGATTGTAATGGGGGATATGAATGGAAGAATAGTCAATGGTCCTGAGGATGACATACTGGGTTGTTATGGAGTACCAGGAGAAAATGATAATGGGAAGCGACTAAAGGTTTGTGTCGTGAGAGGAGGTTGTGCCTTTGTAACTCATATTTCAAACACAAAGATGCACATAAATATACATGGTACAGAGGGAATGGAGATCATGTTGAAAGAAGCCTGATTGATTACGTGCTCGTAGGGAGGTCAATGCTGGGAATGGTTGCTGATACAAGGGCCGTGAGAGGATGATGTGGTCTGTCAGATCATATGACTGTGGTATGCAAGATCAAGCTGAGAGGAGTGAGGTGGATCAGGAGAGAGAGGAGCAGTCAGTGAGAAAGACTGAAACTTGAGAAGTTGAGGATCAAAGAAATGGCAGATGATTACAGGATCAAAGTAGAAGAGGAGTTAGTATCAGTGAATTGGAATGAAATGGATCTGGACAGCCAGTGGAATGCATATAGGGATTGCTTAGTCAGGAATGCTAAAGTGGTGTGTGGTGTGGGAAGAGTAACAACAAAGAAGAAAGGTACGGCATGGTGGGATGATGAGGTTAAGAGAGCGGTGGAGGAAAAGAGGAACGAATGGCTAGAGTGGTTACAGGACAGGGGTTCAGTTGAAATAAGAACTGAATATATATAGAGAGCAAGAAGCACGTAAAGAGACTAGTGAAAAGGAAAAATAAGGAGGTAAATGATGATCTAGGAAGAAAAATGAATGCAAACTACTCTGAAAATCGGAAGTTGTTCTGGAAAGAGGTGCGGAAATGTAGAAGTGAAAGCGGAAAGAAATGTGATGGTGTGAAGGATGCAGGTGGTAGATTATTAACCCAAGGGGATGAAGTAAGGACCGGATGGAAAGAATATTTTGAAAGCCTGATGAATGGGAACAGGGAGAGCAAAGCGGCTGTAAACATGATTGGTTTTGGGGGTGTGCAGAGAAGGAATGCAATGCCAGGAGACTTGTCACTTGCACGGGTGAAGAGTGCTGTGAAGCAGCTGAAAAATGGGAACAGCTGGGGTTGATGAGGTGTATGCAGAGATGGTTAAGTGTAGTGGAGAGAGTGGTATGAAGTGCTTGTTGGAGATATATAAGAAGGCATGGATGAGTGAAACTGAGCCAGCAGAGTGGGAAAAGGCTGTGATTGTACCCCTGTACAAATATAAAGGTGAACGAAGTGAGTGCAAGAATTATCGTGGCATAAGTTTTTTGAGTGTGGTAGGGAAGGTATATGGAAGAATTATTATAGAGAGTGTAAGAGAGATATCAGAAGTCCTAGTGAGTGATGAACAGGGTGGCTTTAAGAGTGGCAGAGGATGTGTGGATCAAATATTTGCAGTGAGATAGATAGCAGAGAAGGCTTGTGAGAAGGACCATAAGGTGTTTATGGCATTCATGGATCTGGAAAAAGCATATGACAAAGTAAACAGAGAAGGATTGTGGAAAGTTTTGCGCATGTATGGTGTAGATGGTAAGCTGCTAGGTGCTGTCAAGGGTTTTTATGATGGTAGTGAAGCATGTGTAAGGGTTAATGGGCATCTAAGTGAATGGTTCACGATCGGTGTGGGTGTGCGGCAAGGTTGTGTGATGTCCCCATGGTTGTTCAATATATATACTGTATATGGATGGGGCGATGAGAGAAGTAAAAACATGAGTAATGGAGAGGGGGATGGCAATGGTAATGAATGGTGATGGAAGGAATATCTCAAATCTGTTGTATGCTGATGATGCAGTACTACTTGCAAATACCAGACAACAACTTGGTAGACTAGTGCAGAGTTTTGCTGATGTCTGTTAGCGTCGTGCCCTGAGAGTAAATGTAGAAGAGAGTAAAGTGATGGGTATTGAGAGAAAAGGTGACTCCCAATGTGATGTCACAGTGAATGGAGAGAGACTGGAATTGGTGAGAGAGTTCAGATACCTGGGTACAGTGATAGAAGAGAGAGGAAAATGTGTAAAAGAAGTTGAAAGTAGAGTGACACAAGGAAGAAAAGTAGCTGGTGCAATGAAGGCCTTGATAAGAAACAGAGGCTTTAGTGTTGCAGCTGCACGAGGCTTACATGAAGGAGTGTTAGTGCCATCTTTAACATATGGATGTGAGGCTATGGTGTGGCATGAAAATGAAAAATCAAGAGTAAGAACAGTGGAGATGGGACTGCTGAGAAATGTTTGTGGAGTACAGAGGGATAGGATACGAAATAATGTGATTCGTGAAAGATGTGGAATAAGGAAGTCATTGGATACCAGAATTGAAGAGAGTGTACTGTGATGGTATGGTCATGTGGAGAGAATGGATAACAATGGAGTGGTGAAAATGGTATATCTGAGTGAATTTGAAGGAGGGAGGAAGCGAGGTAGGCCAAGGAGAAGGTGGAGAGATGTGAGGAAGAGAGGTTTGGAAGTCGGTGTGGCTAGGGAACTGACAAGAGATCGAGCTGGCTGGATGAATGTTGTGAGAAGTGCATGATCAGGGATTTTGGCACCCCTTTTTAACGTGGCAGTGTCCGGATTGACTCTATCAGATACGTTTGTGTGAAGCTACAAAACGTGGTGAATGTTTTTGGCGTATCCAATAGAGCTAGGATTCTGGGGGCTTGAATGATGAGTGAATGGAAGCATGGCCCATTGGATTGGGCAAATTTGGGCTGTCTGGACGTTGCTACTCCTCACCCTGGCCTAGAGTGGGAAAGGAGGTCCGGATGATGATGATGATGATAGAAAGCATTAGGAGAAATACACTGAGGTGGTTTGGCCTTGTGGTGAGGATGCAGAACGAGAGACTGACGAGGAGAGTGTATGTGAGTGAGGTGGTGACGGGGAGAGGAAGAGGTAGGCCATGGATGAGATGAAGGGATGGAGTGAAGAGGTACCATACATGAGGGAGGGGGTGTGAGCTGGGAGCAGGGCAGTGAAATGGCGGGGGACCGGGTGACATGGAAGCGATTATTTTGTTTGTGACCATCCCTTACGGGATTAAGGGGTCTGGCAATAGATAGATAGATTTTTATTATTATTACTGGTCTGTCTATCTATCTATCAATTGCCAGATGCCTTAATCCCATAAGTGGTGGCCACAAACAAATCGCCTCCATGTCGCTCTGTCCCCTGCTATTTCACTGCCCTGCTCCCAGCTCACAAACTCCTCTTTCATATACCTCTCCACTCCATCCCTCCATCTCATCCTTGGTCTCCCCCTCCCTCTCCCCACCTCCACCTCACTCACATTCTTTCTCCTCTCTCCATCCTCTCCACATGCCCAAACCTCTTTAATGTGTTTCTCCTAACACTTTCTATCACATCCACATCCACATCACAACGAGTTCTGTCCCTTCAACAGGGTCCAAGCTTCACTTCCTTATGTTAGAGTTGGTATCACAATACTGTCACGTAGCAGCTTTTTCACTTCCATGCTCACTTCCCTGTTTCTTATCACTGCTTTCAAAGAACCAGCAACCTTTCTTCCTTGCTGCACCCTTTCATCCTAACTCATCACACTACCCAAGTACTTAAATGAACTCACATTCTACATATCTTCCCCATCCAATCTCACTGTATATTCATTGACTTCACTTTTCTCGAAGACCATCACTTTTCTTTTCCCTACATTCACCTTTAGATTTCATTTCTTACACACTCTCCCAAACTCATCCACCAAGCCTTGCAGCTCCCCTTCGTCTTCACTCAACAACACAGTATCATCTGCAAACAACAGTACAGGGAGTTTCCAAACACTGCCCTCTCTCACTAGGGCCGCTTCAACATCCACTGCCCTACCTTGTGTCTCTTTTATAACCCCATCCATATACAGATTGAACAACCACGGAGACATGACACATCCTTGTTTCAATCCAACCTTCAAATGGAAAAATTCACTCAGTTCACCATCCACACGCACTGCAGCCTTAGCACCCTCATACATACTCTCACGGCCTTCAGCAACTTCCCATTTACTCCATATATTCTTATCCCGTCATGTCCCAACCGATTTCTTACCTCTGATACCCCCCAGTCCAGAGACAATTTCAATTTTTTTTTTTCTTTTGGCTCAATCCTTCGCTTTTGGTGAGAAACATCGAGAATTCATAGAGAAATTGCCCTCCTGAGCCTATAAATGGTGCTATAGGTGATGAGTCATCCTTACCTTTCATTCTTTCTCAGGGTATCTGGCCTCAAAGAAAACGAACTGTGGGAGGGTAAACTAATTCAAGTCACTTTGAATTACATATTTATTTATTTATTTGGTACGAATTTATGTGTAGTACAAGACTATATTGGTTTTCACACAATTTTATAGGCAACAGAAGCATAGTTCAGTCACCAAACACATCCACATATGGCACCTTCCTTTACAACATTACCACCTCATCACTTCTGTTTGTTTCTTGTTCTAGCTTCTTTATTTCTTTGTCCTCCACCTCAGCAATCACTTTCACTGTGAATTTCGTCATTGGAGAGACTGTGGCGTGACATGTCTTTACTGGCCAGGTCACTGCTAACAGGTGAATTGCTGAGTGTGGGGGGAGGGGGGGGAGGGGGGCCAGGCAGTATCCCCACTTGACTGCAGATAGAGGAAGGTCTCCCACATATGCCTACCAAAAATCACCCGTGAAACTTGAAAATTGTGCAAATGACTGACCTTGCAGTTGCGTAACATACGGTTACGTCAATGGATCTAGCTGTGACATAACGTTTCGACGTACCCATACGTTGACGGGACACCTCGGGTTAATACTTTCCACAATCCTTGTCAATCCACCCTGTCATATGCTTTCTCCAAATCCATGAACGCTGCATACAGCTTCTTTCCCTTCTCTAGAAACTTATAAAGATCTAAGAATGAATATCTGATCTACATAAGCTCTTCCCTTCCTAAAATCACGCTGTTCTTCTCCAACTAATTCCTCTGTTATTTCCCTAACCCTGTCAATAAGTATCCTACCATATACTTTTCCCATTACACTTAGAAGGCAAATGCCCCTATGATTACCACACACTTCTTTTTCCCCTTTTCCTTTGTACAGGGGAATAATTATACCTGACTTCCAATCCTCCGGGACCACCTTCCTCCCAGGCCAATCTGCACACCTTCCACATCCATTCTATTACTATCTCTCCCCCATACTTCAGCATTTCACCACACACTCCATCAATTCCTGGGGCTTTCCCCATTTTAACTTTCTTCATTGCTTTCACAACTTCCATCCTACTGATTTCTTCCTCTCTTCCCACATCCCTCCTTCTCCCCACCATTCCCCAGCCACTTATACTTGCATTACTTTCATTCTCTATGTTCAACAATTCCTTAAAGTGTTCTCTTCATCTGTTCACTTTTCGCCCTTCTCTACTAGTAATCTACTATTTTTATCTTTCACTCTCCAACTAACTTCTTTGTCACCCTGTCTAACTCTTTTTACCCCTTTCCAGAACATTTTCTTATATTCCCTCCACTTTGCACTCAAATTCCTTCCAAATTCCTCATCCACTCTCTTCTTACTCACTTACTAATCTTTTCACCTCTCTCCTTCTCTCTACATACAACTCTCACCTCTGTCTCTCATCTTCTTCAACACTCCTGTTCCTCATCCACTCACTATATGCTTTCTTCTTTTGTGCCACAGCCTCTCTCACCTCTTCAGTCCACCATGCGGTTCCCTGCACCCCCTTTCGTCTTCTCTTCACCCCACATACCACCTCACATGCTGCACAGATTTCTTCTGTGAATATCTTGCACACACCTTCCACGTCCCCCATCTGCTCCAATCTATATTTACCCAATTGCTCCTCCACTTCCCTTTTATGTTCTTCCTTTTTTCTATCCTCTTGTATTATTATTATTATTATTTTTAGTAGTAGTAATAGTAGTTTTAATTTTTGCTTTCCATGACGGTGTGAAGAGAGTGTAACAAGTATTTTTTGCTTTCCAGGGCATTGTAGGTTGAGCGGAGTGAAAAACAGCCATGAGCAGAGCAAAGTTCAGTTTGGCATCCACATTTATGGCATACATCCATCCAACACTGCTTGCAGGTAAGGAGATCAAGATTATGATGATGATGATGATAACAGTGATGATGATGATGATGATGGGTTCTTTGCTTGAACCCCATTAATAATGGAGTGGAAGTCTGGGAATATTGACGGTCATCATTTGAAAGCTTGTGGGTATTAGGTGCAGTTTTCCTTCATCCCACATCACTTTCTGACTAAACTGATGATTTAATTCACATATGGGAAATCTCCCTTGGTCTGAATAGGTTATCTTATTATTTTCCCACCCAGTATAACTGGTACTATTGTTTTTGCTAATTAACCTTAGTCTGCGTGGCCAAGCAGACCGATCATCCACTGGCAAGCAACCGCCCCTGCAGGGCTGTTGTGTGCAGTGAACCAGTATTCCCTTGTGGTACACAGCACCTCACCACAGTGAGGCATGGGGAAGAGTGTGAAGATTTGGTTCCCAGATGAAAACTGCATTTGCATCTCCACCACGTTAAATGGAACCCTGTTGTAGGCTCCACATCATCCCATTAGGTATGGTTACCACCCAGCATTGTAAATGGTTACAGGAAACCTTTAGGCTTGTCACATTGTGTATAGCCACCTGAGGTGAAACGAAGGGTACAGCTGAAAAGCAGTGGGGAGGATGAAAGAAACAGGAAGAGAAGAGGGTACACTGAAAAAGAATGATAATGGTGAATGAAGACGTAGGCAGCACTTGTGAGTGGTACTGCAAATCAGGATAAGGTAGCAAGCTAACTTTTTAGGAACCATTGGTATTCTGGTAGGCAGTTTTTATGTTATATATTGTAGACCACACTTAGTGCAGTGATAGCTTCAAAATTATATTCATAGTAACTATCTCCAGATGATTTAATTCACAAACAGGAATTTCCCTTTGGTTCAAACAGGTTTTTGCAGTTTATCCTCCATATAGCTAATTCTTTAAATTAGGGAAAGCTTGCATATTAGCTTTCTGGATATCAGTGGAATTTTATCATCATCATCATCATCATCTATACCTCTTTTTCCCACTCTAGAATGAAAACACATATATTATTGATGCCATGCTTCCACTGAAGGAATCCCTGTACTGGGGTTGGTCATGGTTCAGTTAATGCTTTCTGTGGACTGGAAGCTAAACTAAGTGCCAAAACCAGCTAATTACATGCCAACAATTGCTGCAAGCATTCATACATACATAAATACATACATACATCCAAACAAATTGAGGTTGGCCATGATACAGCTGTTTTCTATGGACTGGAAGCTATACATAGTGTCAAATCAGATAATTTTACTTCCCACCAAATGCTGGAAATTGTTGAGAAAAGTGAAATCTGAGATATATAGTAAAATTTGTAACAGTGTGAGTCAGCTTGGACTCTGATAGCAAGTGTTTTTGAATATTTTGTAAACTTACCTATCTTTATGTGGTGACATTTGTGACATATTTAAAACTTTATTTTTTGGTAGATTCCTTAAAGAGTACTGGTAGCCATATCCCAGGTTCATCTGAAATATGAATCATGTGGACTGCAAGCTGGAGTTGCTCACCTCCTGCAGTCCACCGTCTTCCATTTATGGGATATGGAAGGAACTGAGGGACATTTGTATATCCAGACAACTACCCTTTTATGTTCACCATCTCCCTTGTGGACAACAGGAAGAAAGTAGAGGGATATTTATATAACTGTTGTCCCGTTATAGTTTTAGCACTACTGTACATGAAGGCTATCCGCCCCACCACCAAGAATGAGTAAAAATGACAAATAACAAGGAGATAATTCAGTACATTTCCTCCCAGAATATGACATCCGTATATGTAAAGGTTTATGGATTTTAGTGTTTTGCTGGTACCTTATTTATCTCTAATGGTTCATCTTTCATCTTTTCAGGTGATAAGCAGTTTGGGAAGTGTCAAGATCAGTACCACAACAGGCTTCATTTATTCTGCCTCCCTTCACTGCAAGCATCATCTCAGCCTCATCTCGTCATAGCATCTGCTCTCCATGGACGGCTGTTTCAAGCTATCGTCCATTCCACATTTAATATTGCTGTTTATTTTTCTCATACTTATTAATGCTGCAGGCTCAAGCTAGTTTGTTGTTATGGCCTCTGGGTCATTTGAACCCAAACGCTGTGGACATCAGACTAAAATTGCCCTTCCCTTGCAATCTACTATCCTTCTTTTGGGAGGATAGGGAGGGAGTTGAAGGATGTTTGTATAACAAGGGAGATGGTGAACATAATAGGGGAATGGCAGGGAGAAGGAGGGTTGTGAGAAGAGAGGAAGAAATCAGTAGGAAGAGACAATGGAGAAAGTTAAAATGGGGAAAGCCCCAGGAATTGATGGAGTGTGTGGTGAAATGCTGAAGCATGGGGGAAAGATAGTAATAGAATGGATGTGGAAGGTGTGCAGGTTGGCCTGGGAGGAAGGTAGAGTCCCGGAGGATTGGAAGTCAGGTATATTTATTCCTCTGTACAAATGAAAAGGGGAAAAAGAAGTGTGTGGTAATCATAGGGGCATTTGCTTTCTTAGTGTAATAGGAAAAGTATATGGTAGGATACTTATTGACAGAGTTAGGGAAATAACAGAGGAATTAGTTGGAGAAGAACAGGGAGGTTTTAGGAAGGGAAGAGGTTGTGTAGACCAGATATTCATTCTTAGATCTTTAGTGGAAAAGTTTAAGAAGTTGTATGCAGCCTTCATGGATTTGGAGAGAGCATATGACAGGGTGGATAGACAAGGATTGTGGAAAGTATTAAGAATACTGTATATGGAGTGGATAGGAAGTTGTTGAAGGCAGTGAAGAGTATGTATGAGGGTGCTAAGGCTGCAGTGCGTGTGGATGGCAAACTGAGTGAATCTTTCCATTTGGAGATTGGATTGAAACAAGGATGTGTCCTGTCTCCATGGTTGTTCAGTCTGTACATGGATGTGGTTATAAAAGAGATACAACGTCGGGCAGTGGATGTTGGAGCGGCCCCAGTGAGAGAGGGCAGTGTTTGGAAACTCCCTGTACTGTTGTTTGCAGATGATACTGTGTTGTTGAGTGAAGACGAAGGGTAGCTGCAAGGCTTGGTAGATGAGTTTGGGAGAGTGTGTAAGAAACAGAATCTGAAGGTGAATGTTGGGAAGAGTAAAGTGATGGTTTTCGAGAGAAGTGAAGCCAGTGAATGTACAGTGAGATTGGATAGGATATGGAGAATGTGAGTGCATTTAAGTACTTGGGTAGTGTGATGAGTAAGGATGGAAGTCTGGAGGGTGAAGTGCTTGAAAGGATGCAGCAGGGAAGGAAGGTTGCTGGTTCCTTGAAAGCAGTGATAAGAAACAGGGAAGTGAGCATGGAAGTGAAGAAGCTGCTACATGACAGTATTGTGATACCAACTCTAGCATATGGAAGTGAAGCTTGTACCCTGTTGGAGGGTCAGAAGTCAAGAGTGAAAGCAGTGGAAATGAGTTATTTGAGAGGAGCATGTGGAGTCACATGGAGAGACAGACTAACAAATGAGGAAGTGGAGGAGCATTGTGGTGTGGATGTAGATGTGATAGGAAGCGTAGGAGAAACAAGTTAAGGTGGTTTGGACATGTGGAGAGGATAGAGAGTGAAAACCTGACGAGGAGAGTGTATGTGAGTGAGATGGAGGGGGGGAGAGGCCGAGGATGAGATGGAGGGATGGAGTGGAGAGGTATATGAGGGAGGGGGGTGTGAGTTGGGAGCGGGGTAGTGAAATGGTGGGGGACAGAGCGACATGGAGGCAATTTGTTTGTGGCCACCCCGTGCGGGATTGAGGCGTCTGGCAATAGACAGATAGATAGAAATGTGTATAATTGTTGTTGAGTAACCCCAGTCTGTCTCGTCAAGCAGACCTATCAGTCAGAGGCAAGCAGTCGCACCAATAAGTAATTTCATTTGGCCTGCAGCATTACTTTAAGTCCTCATTATAACTCGCATATTTATCATTAATTGTTACCATTAAATCTTTATTATCTTGTTGAAATATTACCTTAGAAAAAAGTTCCATTGCCACATAAAATGCTGGTTGGACAGTTAACTAAAAATTGACATACCAAATGTGTGGATTAAGTTTCTTATACTGTATTTTGGAACAGACCAGGGTTTAATTTAATTTTTATTTTTTTCATTAAGTCTGGATTCATTTGTAAAGGAATTGAGTTATAAGATTTGCATTGTTGCTTATGAGAGTAATATGCCAGTTTACCCACATACATATTACCAGTTGCGTGTTAAAAGTTGTGATATTTTGGCCAATTTTCTCCCATTCACTCTAGCAGTACAGAGTTATGATATTTTTAAAATACATCCCTGGCTTTTTAATATATGTTTTCATTAAGTCCAGAATAAGCAATAGAAGAGCTGACAGGTAAAATTTGCATTGGTATCAATAGAGCTGTTTGGCCATTTTCTCCCACAGTTACAGTAAGAGTTATATGGAGAATTTGTAATGTTTCTGAATTCAGCCATAACTTATAATGAGGACTGGATGTTTGGAAAATGTGATTGACTTTTTCTGTATATATTTTTAGACCCCTTAACAACTATCTTCATTGATCAATGCATTGAATTCAGTAACATTATTTTTTTTTATTTGTTAAGGGGTCAGAATGTCATATGTGCTCACCCACGTATTTCAGTGTTGAAGGGACGCACAAGGTGAGATTCTCTTGCTTTTGTTTAGTTTAAGATTAAGCTGTTGATTCTGGGAAGCCTTTTTCATTTTATACTTGCAAACCTTAGATGATTTTATTCAGCTTGAGAGAATATACAATGGAGGGGTTAGATTCAGCCTTAATAGTACTGGTAGTAATTCATGCACCCCCAGGCTCATCTGAATGTAAACCCAGTGGACTGCAGGTTGAGTTTCCCATTTTCCTCTAATCCACCAACTCTCTTTCAGGGAGGGTATTGAGGGACATTTGTATAACCAGTCAGTGGAGTTGCCTAGCATTATCAGTGCAGCCATATGAAGGCCTCCCTCACTAACAGTATACCAGTAATAAAACCCATCAATAAACAGTGCCCTTCCTGTGCTGAATAAAATTGTTTCTTAGCTGCAAGAGTTATTTGAAAAAGACTTCACCTGAATTTAAGGACTTTAGGCTGCTTTCCACAGTTCATTTGCATACATACATACATACATGCATGCATACCTACATATATTACATACATACAAACTTAGAATTAATTTATACATGTGTTAGGTGTATAATTCTTTATGGTAGTGAGACCTGGGCAGTAAAGGAGTAGGATATCACAGGCTCTAACGTACAGAAGTACAGTAATTAGTTGGATGTGTAGTGCATCCTTGAATGTGAGGTCTTGTGGAGCTAGATTTATGATGGAAGAGTTAAGGGGAAGGATGAGGCTGGAGTGTATTGGTGTTGTGATAAGGAGAAGTAAATTGAGATGGTTTGGCCATGTGGAAAGGATAGGGGATGACAGTTTGGTGCAGAAAGTGAAAAGTGTTAACGTTTGGGGTAGAGTTGCGAGAGGCGAAATGAAAGAGACCTGGGACAAGATCAC
Source organism: Birgus latro (assembly GCA_018397915.1). Classification (NCBI taxonomy): domain Eukaryota; kingdom Metazoa; phylum Arthropoda; class Malacostraca; order Decapoda; family Coenobitidae; genus Birgus; species Birgus latro. Next base: position 671 of record JAGKTI010028367.1, on the reverse strand, counting down.
AGAGTGTGACCTCAGGGATAAGGGACTGAATAGGAAAGCCGCCAGAGATCAAGCAGCATGGACATCCACTTTAGGTGACCAAGGCCAACACATGCAAGCATGTTAGAGCCTTTATAAGTGAAACAAAATGATACATGCATGCATACATATATACATACATACACACATACATATATACATACACACACATACATACATACATACACACATATATATATA
>JAGKTI010028365.1:0-12968 GCA_018397915.1 Birgus latro | reverse complement strand
AATACCTTCCACAAACCTTGTCTATCCACCCCGTCATATGCTTTCTCCAGATCCATGAAGGCTGCATACAACTTCTTGCCCTTCTCTAGAAACTTTTCCACTAAGGATCTAAGAATGAATATCTGGTCTACACAACCTCTTCCCTTCCTAAAACCTCCTTGTTCTTCTCCAACTAATTCCTCAGTAATTTCCCTAACTCTGTCAATAAGTATCCTACCATATATTTTTCCTATTACACTGAGAAGGCAAATGCCCCTATGATTACCACACACTGCTTTTTCCCCTTTTCCTTTGTACAGGGGAATAATTATATCTGACTTCCAATCCTCCGGGACTCTACCCTCCTCCCAAGCCAAACTGCACACCTTCCACATCCATTCTATTACTATCTCTCCCCCATGCTTCAGCATTTCACCACACACTCCATCAATTCCTGAGGCTTTCCCCATTTTAACTTTCTTCATTGCTTCCACCACTTCCATCCTGGTGATTTCTTCCTCTCTTCTCACAACCCTCCTTCTCCCTGCCATTCCCCAGCCACTTATACTTGCATTACTTTCATTCTCTATGTTCAACAGTTCATTAAAGTGTTCTCTCCATCTGTTTACTTTTTCTCCCATCTCCACTAGTAACCTACCATTTTTATCTTTCACACCCCCACTGACTTCGTTGGCACCCTGTCTAGCTCTCTTTACCTCCTTCCAGAACATTTTCTTACATTCCCTCCACTTTGCACTCAAATTCCTTCCAAACTCCTCATCCACTCTCTTCTTACTCTCTCTTACTAATCTTTTCACCTCTCTCCTCCTCACTACATATAACTCTCTCGTCCGTCTCTCAGCTTCTTCGTCGCCCCTGTTCCTCATCCACTCATTATATGCTTTCGTCTTTTGTGCCACAGCCTCTCTCACCTCTTCAGTCCACCATGCTGTTCCCTGAACCCCCTTTCGTCTTCTCTTCACCCCACACACCACCTCACATGCTGCACAGATTTCTTCAGATACTAGATGATAATTTCCTCGTTTCTGCTAACTCGCAAACTGTAGTTAATAGTTTCATTAAAGGAAGGCATAAGAATTTATCTATTATATTAATTACTCAGAATTTATTTTTCCCTGGAAAATATGCCAGAACTATTGCCTTGAATACATCACATTACATACTAATGAAGAACAGAGATTTGTTCCAAGTGGAATGTCTAGGGAGGCAGCTCTATGGTAAAGACAGAGCTAAAAGCTTCGTTGAGATTTATAAAAATGTAGTACTGAAAGTTCCCCATGGTTATCTGCTGTGTGACTTGGCGGCGAACACACCGGAAGTATTGCAACTACGTTCAAATATTGTAGGAGAGTCACCGTGCGAGAAAGTGTGTCTCTTATGAATTCTTTACTCTGTCGTATTTATAAAGATTTTTCAAGTCCCGGCGGTCTAAGAAGTGTTAAAAGTTTACACCGGGAAGCACAAAATGTGGACAAAAATATAACCGAACGTGATGTGCAAGCTTTTCTCGAGCGCAGTAGAACTCATACATTACATAAACAAACGCGACGACGTTTCCCTCACAGGAAAATTCTCGCTCCAAAACCAAGAGTCATTTTATCACGTGATTTGGGCGATTTCTCTCACTTACAAAGTTATAATGACTGAGTAAAATATATCATGGTTTGCTTAGATGTTTTTGGCAGGTATTTACAAGTTGCACTTCTGAAAAGTAAATCATCGCGCTGTAGTGCAAATGCGTTAAAGGAAATTTTAGAGTCGGACCACTCTAAAGGGTATTCGAGATTATTTACGGATTTGGGAGGAGAATTTTATAATTCTGAAGTGAAGAAATATTTAGCGGCCAAACATATAACACTTTATTCTAACTACTCCCGCGAAACTAAAGCCAGATAAGCCGAAAGGGTACTGAAAACATTAAAGCATAAATTATATAAATATCTTACTGAGTATAATACATTAACGTATATTGATGTCTTACCCGCTATTATTCATGCCTATAATCACACTCCTCATTCAAGGTTAGGTGGAGACCAGTCCCCCGCTCAAGTACATGAACTCACGCGCATGCCTGATATTATTTTCCAGTGGAGGCGCATGTACTTAAATAAACCATCTGTAAAGAAAAAGATCAGTTCTCCTGTAGCTGTAGGTGATATAGTACGATTGCAGAAGCACTCTCGCACACAGTTTAAGTTTAACAAGACATATAAAGTAAATAATACTGATGAACTGTTTAAAGTTCGTCAAATAGACGACTCTCACAAAAACGTGCCAGTCTTTTACTTAGAGGATTTGGCGGGTGAGGATATACAAGGACTGTTTTATAGAGAAGAATTAATAAAAACCACCCTTCCAAGAAAATTTGATGTGGATATATTAAAATCTAAACTGATCGGTAGAGAGTTGGCTTGCGGTCCCGTGGGACCCAGGTTCGAATCCTCGCTGGTGCAGGGAACAATTTAAGGATTTGAATTTCATTAAATCAGGCTTTACTGATCTAGCAGAAGACCCGCCGACATGTCGTAAAAATGACCCCGCTAGTACCAATACACCAGTCCTGTATGAGACAGCCCTAGCATGTATTCAATATGGACGGTGGGTGTTAAGCGCCGAAGTGGTGACATGTAGATTGTAGGAGGACGACTGGGCCTTGATAGCAGGCTGTGAAGCCTATGCCCAGAGTCGGACACATACAAAAAAAAAAAAGAAAAAACTGGACAAGGGGGAAAGAAAATATTTTGTTCATTGGAGGGGATACCCATCCAAATTTAATACCTGGATAGACGCTGCTGACCTTTCAAACGTAAATTAAAGACAGTCTCTTTTCCTCCCTTTCTGATAAGAGTGAAACTCCACTTATTGTTAAACATAAAGATTTAATTTCACTCCTAACTAACTTATCCCCTAAACTCAGAAGTGCGGTTATTGCAAGTCTGAAGAGGCATGAAATTAACTGTATATCTGAAATTTTTGCTAATTTCCTAAGAAAGCGTCTTACTGATAACCCTAAAGTAATAGGTAAACTAAAGAAATTTAAGAGCGATATTAGGACTGTCGCCTTAAAAAAGACTCCTCTCTACGAAAAAAGGGCCCTATTACTTTCTAAGCGCGGTGGTGGAATTTTAGCCGCCCTCCTTCCTCTCGCCGCCTCAGTTGTTACCAGTCTTATAAAAAAAAAAAAAAAATGAAAACTTACTGCCTAGTCCCGACTTCCGTTGCCGAGAAATACATGTTCAACTCATCTTCCCCTCAGGAAGACAAATCTAATGCCTTACTTTATACATACATCTATGCATATATTTATATATATATATTGTTACTGGCGTAGATACCCCAGTTGTGTGATAGAAATAGGAGAGGGAGATGATACGTGTACAGAAAAAACGAGCCGCTGAGAAATCAGTTAATCTTTTCGTTTCGTGTTCTGACCTAGTGGGTCGGACAAAGGGTCACTGTGTGTACACAGCTGTCAAAAAGGTTCACTGGAAATAGACTAGGAGACTGTCACAAAGATCCTATTTCCCAGTTTAACTGCTCCTGTCCGTGAGAAAGTACAGTAAGCTTGAGAGGGGCGGAGTGTATTTTCAGAGTCACTGCCAATCAAAGTATGCCAAATCTTTCTCTGACTTTCTTGATGGCTTGTAATTGGCTATGGGTGAGCTGAGTAAGGCTCTCATGGGTCGTACGAGGTACTACTACTGTTTGAGTGGCTGGAGATTATTATTCCAAACACCTAATGGCTAAATAACCGAAAGTGGCGGAGATACGACCTTTTATAAGCTCGATCTAGCAGAGAGAGCTCACTTCTAAAGTCATTTTTCAAGAGACACATTCATACGTCTTTGTACAGTCACGTATTTTGTTTGTCACATTTTATTACACTTTCCCTCATAGTTTCTCTTTGCTTAATACGTGACACTGTTTTGCACCATTATTAGTTTAATGAAGGAGTAATTAACTCACCTTTAGATTTACAGTCTAATACCTTCAAGTTTCGGCCACTTCATTCTAAAATGGCAGATAAATGCCTAAGATTTAAGCTCTTATCATGGAGATTTTTTCTTTTTAGAATTTTAGTTTTTTTTTTTTTAGTATAGTTTAGTATATGTGACTTCCAATTACAAGGGCTAGAATAGTAGCTAGAAAAAACAGTGCTTATTTTATCGTTTATTACAGCTTTGACTTTGTTGATTAGATGCGTGGTTATAATTTTAGCTTCTATTTTAGCTAAAAAAAACAGTCATGGACCGAGAAAAAAATTCACCCTACGAGTGTGGGTTTGATCCTAAAGGTTCTGCCCGGTTACCATTTTCTTTGCGATTTTTTGTAATTGCTGTTATTTTTTTGATTTTCGACGTGGAGATTACCCTGATTCTTCCTGTTGCTTACATTTTAGAGTTATCTAATGTTTATTCTTGAGGAGGAGTTGGGTTATTTTTTATTTTAAATCTTCTTTTGGGCCTATATTACGAGTGAGCACAAAGGGCTCTTGAATGAAGATAGTTATTTTGTTACAAGGTAGGCCATAGTAAAAAAAAAAAAAAAATTGATTTGCATTCAAAAGATGTCCTTTAGGACTGGCTTAATTTTATGAGATTTAGGTTATAAGGGAGACTTCTAATCTCTGCTTAAAGCGGTTAAACTCCGCTTATTTCGTTTATCTTATACAAAATTATTAGCTTTTTAAATAGTAAAAAGTATCTTAAAAAATTTTTTTGCAGCTAGGTTTAAACCTTGCTCCAACTTTTTTTGGAGGCTGAAAAAAAAAATTACATAGTAAAATTTTTCTCTTATTTTGGCTAGTTATATGTATACATATATGCTCAACGCTCTTACATACTGACTGACACAGGGCTAAGGAAGGCACGGACAGATAGCATACTTAGTCGAGAGAAGGAAAGCTCCCTAATATCATCCCCCTCAAGATCCGGAAGAGGATCGCTCAGAGTAAAAACTCCCACTAAGAAGCGCGAATATATAAGAAGAAAGGCTGGACAAGAAGTTCCATACGCTCATATCTTCTATGGAACGGGGTGCGGCTTGGCCTGTTGGCTCCGCCACAGGAGCCTTACCTCTAGATTATACTCTGTAATGATCTACTAAAATGGTCCTTGTGCCAGTACTTCTGGTGATTATACAGGAGGTCTGAGTCAGGATTCTCTCATGAATACATAGCCACCCCATTATAGCTGATTAGTGTATTGTAACGTTTAAATTTTTCACTTTATTTATCAAAGTTAGACTAAATTTATGTAAAACATTATTTTTTTTTATGGTAAAATTTATCATGTGTGAACGCGGGGGTTTTTGAAAATGAATCTAAAAACGTTGTAGTGATTTGGAGAGAGGCGGCTCCGAAAAAATAAAAAATAATTTTGAGACCTAAAAATTGCTTAGATCGAAGTTACTGTATATTTTTTGCTGTAAGTTTGTTCATTAATTTAAAAAAAAATAGTTAATTTTGGTTAAAACAAAATTTCTTTTCCAATACACTAGTCAGCTACAATAGGGGCCACTATGTATTCATGAGAGAATCCTGACTCAGACCTCCTGTATATTAACCATAAGTACTGGCATAAGATCCATTTCAGAAGATCAGTTATGGGGCCGATCCAGAGGTAAGGCTCCTGTGGACCCCGGGAACGCAGCCGTTGAGAGCATGCGCGAAGGGGTTCACAGGCCAAGCCGCACCCCCTTCCATACGAGATATGACCGCACAGAACCCTGCAGTATAAGGACCTGATCTCATTCGGCGTGTATAAGTATGACCCTAGTTCGTGTATATGGTATTAGAAAGATAAGCAGGACCGATAATGGAAACGTCTGTTTATGAGCGATCACAAGTGGGTCTGGCTGTCGCTCTACATTTTCCTTGACTTCTGTGTCAATTCGTACATAAGGCGATATGATATATAATTATATAACAGGGTGAAATTTCAGGGGAGAATCGTTGTGACCAGACGTTTTACTTCACTGCTTTTGGCCACCGGGGCGGCCGGACTGTTCTTTGAAAAAATTTGTATAAAATATAAGTTTGATTCTTGCTTTGAGTGTTTGCTTTTCAGTTAATAACATATGAAAATTTTTAGTGTTCCAGGGTAGGTAGGGTTAAAAATCCTGTGCTTGGGCGAATCTCAGTGTGTAATATTTTTTGTATTAGTGTAAGCTAGAAAAAGTAAACTGAATTTGTCACTGGCTAAGTTTTGTGCCAGCAGTCGCGGTTATACTTGAAGGGAAAGTAAGCAAAGTTTGATATTTCACTTTTATGTCGTTTATAATTTTTTTGGTCTTATAGAGGGTGAAATCAGTTTTTAAGAGATGAATAAATTAATATAGTTTAATTAATGAGTTAATAAATAAAGGAAATAAATTTGATTAGAAAAAAAGCAAATATCTGATTAGTAACAGTTATGTTCTTTAAATTCAAAGAATTTGGCGGTATTTTAGTCTGATTAGGGGAACCTGTCTTTTAAACGATAAACCACGAAGGATCTTACCTATTTTTTTTGTAGTTTGTATACCGTCATTGAGATAACTTCTATAGAATGAGTTATTGAAATAACTTCGTTAAAATATTAGATCAAGGTGCAGCATATATTTAGGTTAAGATGGGTTACAATAAAATTTATGTTAAAATGGATGGATTTTGGAATTAAGATTCTGAAGGAGGACTTAAAAGTAAGGTTATTTTAATAGGGTAGCCTGATTTTAGCTCTAAAATGTGCACATATAGCCCGTCGCTTTCGTTGAGTCAAGATGAGATAAGTCGTAACATAGTAGGTGTACTGGAAAGGGTACCTGGAAAGCGAGATAGAGCTTGAGATAAGCAGTTCGTTTACACCGAAAAGAGTGTCTATAAAGGTAGGCTGTCTTGAAATTATAAGTCTTATCTTCGTTAAGTGTTAAGTAGAAATCTTAGAAAAACTAATTTTCTTTTTTTTATGGAGTAGATTTTATCGAAATAATAATGAGGTGAAAGTGAAGAGTATTGTGAAAGAAGGAAGAATTAGTAAGGAAGAAATTTTAGAAAGTAAATATAAAAGGTTGTATCTTGTGTATAATAGGTTTTCAAAATTAGGTTTATAAATATTCATCCCGAAAAAGAGATAGCTAATTTAGAGAGAAAGTTTTTGTTGCAGAAAAATTTCAAACTTTATGTTAGAGGCGAAATGTCAGTCGAGCTCTTTAATATCTGGTTTTCTGAGAAACAAATTTAATTTGCGTTCATGGCTAAACAGCTTGCGAAAAAGAGAAGATAAGGGTAGAGCTTTTTCTTCGATTATGAACTGTTATAGAACTTGAATGAATTTTTTTTTAAAAATAGGCTTAGTAGTGGCCGTTTTTTCTAGGTTTTTCAACCAATATAAAATGTATATAAATGGTTTATTAGTTCTTTATCTTGGGTATGGGAAAATAAATTTTAACTTAAAATATATAGTTATTCTGAAATCATTAGTAAAATTTGGGTGTTAAAGAGAATTTTTTTTTTTATAAATAAGGTTTATAAAATTTTGAAGGTTTGTTTAAGGAACTCGGCAAAGGTTGTCTCCGCCTGTTTAACAAAAACATGTTTTTGTGAAGATTTACAAAGTCTGGCCAGCCCACTGAGTCATTAAAGGGCCGCGGTATTTCTGACCGTGCGAAGGTAGCATAATCATTAGTCTTTTAATTGAAGGCTTGAATGAAAGGTCGAACGAGTGAAAAGCTGTCTTAGAAAAAAATATTGAATTTAACTTTAAAGTGAAAAGGCTTTAATGTTCTGGAAAGACGATAAGACCCTATAAATCTTTACATTGTATCTCGTACCAAGCTGGTTTGTTAGTGTAAGGAAAGGTACTGGAGTAGTGTTTTGTTGGGGCAACAGAGATATAATTTAACTAATTGTTTTATATTGAAAACAGATATTTTTGATAGTAAATGATCCTTTTTAAAGATTAAGAGATTAAGTTACTTTAGGGATAACAGCGTTATTTTTCTTGAGAGTCCTCATCGAAAGAAAAGTTTGCGACCTCGATGTTGAATTAAAATGTCTTTATAGTGCAGCAGCTATAAGAGAGAGTCTGTTCGACTTTTAAAATTTTACATGATTTGAGTTCAGACCGGCGTGAGCCAGGTCGGTTTCTATCTTCTAGAGAGAATAAAACTGCCTTAGTACGAAAGGATTGGGTAGTTGAAATAGTTTTATTTTGTTGAATATCATATCTTGCCTAGGCTTATTTTTGTGTTTCTATTAGGAGGAAAAATTGATGGTAAGTAGTTCAGGCTAACTATTTTGTGTTTGTAGTTATCATAGTAAATTATTTGGCTTTAATTATTTGTGTGCTGATTGGGGTAGCTCAAGCTAGCCATTCCCCACATCAGCACACGGGCAGTGCTAACCCATCCCTAGAAGATTTAATTCGTGTCTCGGTACCACCTCCCAACAGAGAGTATGGTCTCTCCCTAGTCAAATTGCTTGACGGCAAGCCAAATGTGAGTTGGGATGAACGTGGAAACCTTTTTCCACCCTTTTCCGGTTTAAATATTCTTGACATTATTAACTCTTTGGGAAATACGATCGGAAAAATTTCAACAAAAAAAAAAAACCCACTAATGAAGCTGTTATTCACTCTATCTAATCTAACACCTCGAAGCATTAGAAATCCAATGGAAAAAATAAAGTTAGTAGGAGGAGGAAGAAGCAAGTGGCACCCATACTAGACTCACCCTTTGCTGTGTTAGCACAGTTTATTCTTATTCACGTCAATCAGAGTATTCGGTAATGTATAAAATTCATCTGTTAACAGCAAGTATAAAACAACTATACGGCACCGGACAGAAGGGTGTAATAAGTTACAGCAGCTGTCCTCCCAATTAGTGGAGAGAGAGAGAGAGAGAGAGAGAGAGAGAGAGAGAGAGAGAGAGAGAGAGAGAGAGAGAGTAGAGGCGGTTTGTATCCATATTAATGAGGTGCGCCAACCGACAATCTCGCAGCTGTCGGGCGGAAATGTAACACCTGTCCATAGATACGACAGTGTATATAACGTTTGCAAGTACGTGGAAATTCAGTTACTCAGCAAACATGGCTTGCTATCCACTCAAGTTCGTGAATGGGCGACTGGCTGACGTGCAGTTCAGACACTCTAAGACATGCCTCGTGTATCCTGTTAATTCTGTGGGATGTGAGCCTTACGGTATTGGTAGAGATCTTCACGACGTCTACCCTCACGAAGACGCTTACACTGGAAGGAAGAGACTATACAATCTAGCTAGAGCTGTGAGGGAGGACAGGGACGAACCAGGGACCATCGTTGTACAGAAGCCACCAGAAGAGGAAAATTTACCTTGCCTCATCGCTCTCGTTGTGCAGTATGGATGGGGTCCTCCCTTTGAAACAAATGAACTAGCTGCGGAAATAGTGAAAACGTCCAAAGATATGCACTACGTGGAAGGTGTGAAGAAAGACAGCAGTGAAAACAGATTAGAATATTTTAAAACCTGCATTAAGAAACTTGCTGTTTTCGCCATGGGATGTAACGACATTGAAAAAATTATTATTCCTGCAGGCATAGGGCGTGGTGGAAGGGAGGATAATGTGTGGGAACAAACTTATTTATCCATTTTGCAAGGGTTCGCTGCCAGGCTTCAGCCTGCTGGCATTGAGGTAGTAATTGCACGTTCAAGCAACTAATGTGTGTATGTTTAATCTCCCATGTATTTATCATGAATAAAAATATATATATATAAGCTACACTAAGTGTATAAATTTAAACCTGTATTGATATGATCCTTAGTTTTTTGTCAGAAACAATGGTCGAAGAAGTGCATTATATCTATCTGTGACAAGCGAGATTAAAAAAGAAAGGGGCGGGGGTAAAAAAAGTTGAGTGTGGGTCGGGTTGGGGGACGGTAAGAAATGTGGGAAGGCGGAAAGGAAGGAGGGAGGGAGGGAAGGATGTAGGGTGACCAGAGGAAGAGTGTATAAATTAAATCCTGTAACGATATGATTCTTAGTTTGTCACAAACAATGGAAGAAGAACATTATATCTATCTAACCAATTCAGGTAGTAAAGATGTGTATGAAACTAATTCTCCGAGCAGCTTTGAGAACAGACTTAATCCTCCCATTCAGCTTAACGCTGAAAAGGAGTATGAAATAGGCTTAGTGAACTGTCTCTATCCTAAGGAAATCTATGGTATTTCTAAAAATGATCATAGCTCCAGAACTGAACTATACGCTACATCACACGTCAACCCTGATCATCCCTACCTTTTACATACATACATACCACATACAAATATAGTCTCAGGGGATGTTAGACATTTGATTGATACACTAAACAGAGAAATTCCAGAGGACTTTCGGGAAGCTCTAAAAGATAAATTTACACACTTTTTCCCTGCTTTCCCTGGGGGCACAATTTTTGGCTGGAACAGTGAATCAGAAAGAGTGTACTTAGGTGTAACAAATGGGGAGTGTTTTAGCGATGATCATTTTTGTAAGCTTGTCATTAAATTCGGTTCAAGAATGACCGAAGTTTTAGGATTTACCAGTCAAGATAATTACACAGTGTATGATTCCAGCACACCTGTAGAAGAGGCGACAGGGAAAGTTTTTGTTCCAGCCCCGTTATTACCTAGAAAAGATGGTGGGATAGATTTTGTGGTGATATATGCAGATTGCGTGGCGCCGACAAGGTATGGTGGACAAAGAGTTAATATTTTAGAAGCTATAACCATGGAGGGTACGGGAGGGAGAGATTTTCATCAAACAACGTATAAACCTCTGAGTAAAACCTATCTAGATTCCATCGCCATAATAGTAAGAGATCAAAATGGCAGGGATGTAGAATTTGGAAGAGGAAAATCTCTGACGCTCTTAGTTCATATAAGACCGAAGTAAATAAATATATCACGCTCTGTTAATCTAAAGTTATTCTAGTCCGAGCAGTCATGCAGCACAGTTTTATACCTCCATCCAGTCGCGAATTTAATGCCCTATTTCTAGATGGGATATCTAGGGGTGGAGGCTTAAGCGATATTAAAATATTCTATCCCTCATCATTCCAACGAGCGAGAAGGGGAGGAGGGATATTTAATTTTCTAAGTGGACTTGCCAAGAAGGCTGTACCTTTTCTTATGCGAAATGTTGCTCCAGAGGTTGTTAGCATGGGAAAAATGTGCTTAGTGATGCACTTGAAGGTAGGAGAATTCGTGAAACTTTAAAAGAAAGAGGAATAGAAGCGCTAAAGGGAGTAGGGGAGAGAATTGTGCGTGGTGGGGGCAAAAGAAGAAAAAGCAAACGCAAGAAGAATAGAGTATTAAAGCGAAAAAGGCAACTGAAACGAAAGATTCCTAGGAATTGTAATAAAAATGACATTTTCTCCTCTAGACTGTTAGTTTAAGCGAAGGTATGACAGCATATGGACCAGATGTGCAGGGGGGAGGGGTACACCTTCCTCTACGAGAGTATGTAGCTGCTGTAACAGAAAACTTCCCTCGTGTTAGTCGTTCAAGAAATATAGAAAGCTCCATATCGGCACGACGTAAATTGGACATTCTCCCAGTGAACCTGGGTACTGATAATACTATTACAGATAATTTCATTGAGTACAGAATTCCAGGAGTATCGGGGCATTTCTTGGATCTTTCTACATTGCTTTTGGAGTTAGATGTTAGTATTTCTAAACTAGATGGGACAAAGCTAGGTGATACAGATCATGCGGTTTTTACCAACGGTCTTAGCAACACCCTTTTTAAGAGTTGCACTTGCTATTTGAATGAGCAGATGATTGAGTCCAATGCCCTATTCAATTATCATAGTTTTATTAAGATGGTAACCTCTATTTCCGAAGAGAGTGTAGCTAAGATCGGTCGTTCTGCTTTTTTCTATCGCGATTTTAAGGGCACTAATGGAATTGTGGATACGTATACTGAAGATTATTTCACAAGCGCAAATAAGCTGGATAAACAGAGTATAAGGGCTTCATGATTTATCTCTGACCGCACCACTGTTTCTAGACCTGGCAACTGTAGATGCATATTTGCTTGATAAGACTGATGTAAGGATTAGGCTAGAGCTCGCAAACAAATCCTGGATTATAAATGCACACCAGGATGGGAACACCTTTAAAATAAAACTGAAATCAGCAAAACTGTGGGTGGATAGAGTTATTCCTCATGCTTCAAGAAGCCCTAGAGGCGCTAAATAATTCCCTGATGCTTAAACCCATGAAATATACATACAACAGAAAGCTTTACAAAACTTATGTCCTGGGAGCAAATCAAACCAGCCTCTTGGCAGAGCTTCCTTTTGCGCAAATTATCCCACAAAATATGACTATGGCTATTGTTGATATGGAAAGTATGAATGGGGAATATAAAAGGAACGGTCTTTATTTTCCTCATGCGGATATATCGAATATTCATATAAGTATTAATGGTAGTACAGTGTACAACATCCACTGCGATTTCCCCCACAGATTTTCCAGCCTATACTATGCATCTTTAGAAGCACTAGGTTTAGAATCTAAACACACATTATATTATGACGCATATACCACAGGGCGGTGTCTTTGCGTCTTTAATTTTGTTGATGAAAATATAGACGATGGTATTCCTTTGGAGAAATCAGGCAATCTGCGCATTAGCTTGACTTTTTCTAGAGGCGCAAACAAGAATCGCGTAATTATTTTCTTTGCTAATACAACAGGATTGATAGAAATAGATAGCCATCGTCAAGTACGTTGCATTGTATGTGCATAAGCGAAGATGAATGCACTGGAAATTGAAGAGGGATTAGAGGGAAAACTGGGAGGGAAAGTCCGTTTTCTAGGATGTCACTATTTGGAAGATATTTCTTATCTCCTTGAAACAGCCAAGTATGAGATCAAACCTTGTGTGTTTGTTCTATTCACCTTAGCTAATAATGATAAATCGTCGCAGTTAGGACACTGGATTTCTGTTTATATCATTTATGCTGATTC
>JAGKTI010028364.1:0-12968 GCA_018397915.1 Birgus latro | reverse complement strand
ATGAGGAGCGCAGGAGCCTGGGGCTAGGCAAGTTGGTTCTGACATTTAAGATGAGAGAGACCAGCCTCACTCATCCCTGAGTGGCATTATGTGAGCAATAAACCTCATCCATCCCTTGGATATAAACCTGCACCGGTTCAATCCGATTGGAGCACCTTAATTACCCACTAAACCACCAGGTACCAAAATTTGGTTATATGGTTACCACTCAGTGTAGTAAATGGTTTCCTGGTGAACAGGAAACTATTTGCTTGTCACTCAGTGTAGAGTCACCCATAGGCAGGAGGACGAGGAAAGAATGAAGGAAAGAAAGACAGAAGAGGATGGAAGGGAAGAAGACACCCGAGAGCAGCACTACATCAAGTGAGTGGATGATGAGCGCCCCTATATATATGTTGTGGTTGATGGGAGCGCTCACCATCCACTCACTCGTTGTAGTGCTGCTCTCGGGTGCGTGCCTGCCTTTCCTCTCTTCCTTCTTTCCATCCATTCTCTTTTTTTCTCTCTTTCCTTCATTCTTTCCTCTTCCTTCTGTCTACGGGTGACTTTACACTCCCTCTTTTGTCATTTTTTCCTTCATTCTTTCCTCGTCCTTCTGCCTGTGGGTGACTCTACAATTGTCATTTTTTCCTTCATTCTTTCCTCGTCCTTCTGCCTGTGGATGACTCTACAATGAGTGACAAGCCAAATGGTTTCCTGTACACCAGGAAACCATTTACTATGCTGGATGGTAACTGTATAGCCAAGTTGTGGCGCCTGGTGGTTTAGTGGGTAATTACGGTGCTCCAATCGAATTGAGCCGGTGAAAGTTTATGTCCAAGGGGTGGTTGGGATTGCTCATGTAATGCCACTCAGGGATGAGTGAGGCTGATCAGTCTCATCTTAAATGCAAGGACCAACTTGCCTAGCCCCGAGCTCCTATGCTTCTCTGTGGGGCCACATAGGATTGGATGATGGATGGATATATATATATAGATAGATGAGGAGATAGAATGGTTATGTAGCAAGTATAGATAGATATAGATACATAGATGAAGAGATAGAATGGTTATGTAGCAAGTATTGAAAGTGAAGCCATAAAGAAAAATAACCAACAAAATATGTGCAGATGGTTAGGGTTGGTTAAGAGAGTGAGAGAAGTATGTGAGGATAAAGCAGGCAGGAGGCAGGTCTGTCATAGCCATCCCGTGTAGGGGGTTCTCAGGAGGGAGTAAGTCATTAGATAGGAAGATTACAGTGATGGTTTTGTGAGATGGAGCCAGGGTAATGTAGGTTTGGTTGTTGTATGAATCATTGTCAGGTCCATTTCACCAGGCATGCTATTAATTCTGTGTGTTTTGGATCCACTTAACACCATCTTCAGGTATGAAAGTGGGTCAGAATGATGATGAGGCATCATGGTGTGCATGACATGAACAGTCTATGTTGTTTTATGCAGTTGAGTACAGTACAGTGTTTTCAAGCAATTGGATAGTAAGATCATCACAATAGTCATTATGTTTTTATTGGAGGGAACTGGGTCGCTCCCTCAGCCTGAATACAACATGAAATCATGGCTGTATGAAATAGGCTGAGCATTAGTTACGAGGTAGAGATGAATCTCCTCGTTTACTAATCTGATCAGCCCTCCAGTCTGACTACACTTGGCCATCAGCTGTGCTGAAAAAGGTGAGGGATCTTCATTAGGGTGGGGAAATCATGCTCTGGTTGCCTTTACATGTAAACTACAGGTAAGTGATGTGTGTCTCCAAGTTGAGACCCCTTTAGATATGTAAATGTTTTTATATCAGTCAAGTTCTTTCTCATAATCTTGGATCATTGCCAAAGGTTGAGATAGCCAAAGGAATGAATTTGACTCACACAGCTTTGTTGTCATGTTCATCATCCGTAATGTGGCATGGACTGTGTGAAACGTGGCTAATTTTGTATTCAGCTAAGCTCGCTATTATGTCTGCTGATGTTTCACTTTATATATTCTCTTTTGATTATTGTAAATCATTCAGTTGAATCTATCTATCTATCTTATCTATTGAATCACAGTGGGATATTTATTGTTTCTGGGAAATCTCACAATATTAACTTCGTAGCTATCATTTCATGTGCTGGAAAGGGACCCTTTCATGTGGTAGCACAGATAAAACTGGACAGCTTTGCTTCCTTGTTGTTGCAAACATACTTTGGCTCCTTCCTTATCTCCTGAAAGGAGGCTGGTGGACTGCAGAAGGGCAGCTTCAAGCTGCATTCCTCTGGGTTCATGTTTAAATGAGCCTTGGGTCATGACAACAACAACAGAGACCACAGACATGCCCTATTCAAAAAAAATCTTACTTCTGTATGATATAGTAATTTCTAACTTATGTACAGGTCCCCCCCCACTTACAAACGGTCGACTTGCAAATTTTTGCACTTATGAATTTGTACTTTCAGTAAAATATTCAATAAGGTACACGGAATTACATGAGATATTCAATACCTTATTATAAGATAGGCTTTTTGTTAATGATTTTGCCAAACTGTAGGCTAGTATAAGTGTTCTAAGCACATTTAAAAGGCTTGGTAGACTTGGCTAGGCTAAGTTGTTCGTTTGGGTAGTTTTTTTTTTTTCCAAGGAAGAAGGAACCAAAGGCCACGTGCCTGCATACTGTTCCTTCCAAGAAAAACCAAAAACAATACAAAAGGTGTAGTTAATGCATTTTCAACTTACAAAAAAAAATCAACTTAACAAGCAGTTTCATGGAACGTAACCAGTTCGTAAGTGGGGGACGACCTGTATATGTGCTGTATTTAGGAAAGGACTGTCTGTATCTGACCATTGATAAAATGAGTACCAGTATGATTTTTCAAATACAGAACAATTACAATTATTTGCTTTCTTGAATGTCTGGTAAAGATACTATTATACTTCCTGTGTTTCATTTGTGTGGCTGGATAGATATATTGAGCTGTTAGGACAGCACTGGTAGTTCACTGCACACTGGATCACTACAGATGTTGGGTCATTATCTGGATAGTGTAGGAGGCTTCATTGCACCTCTTATTAAGTTATATATTTCAGTTATTACATCTTACACTCTTTTATGTGTTGTTTGTATGGTTTTGATATCAGCAGAGTTTGTATCATCATCGTACTAGAGGATATGTAGGTGTACTGTGCAGAATAAATCAGCGAAGTAGAGGTATTAAGAAATTTCTAGAGTCATGTAGAATATGACCCATTGTCTTTTCAGCCTTGCCAGTCATGAACTGTATGAGGATACCAGGAAAAAGCAAGAAGTCACCACAGTATCAGTTAATTGGCACTTATATAACTGATCCCCATGGTAAACTAAGAAGGAATATTTAAATTTTCAATATTGAAATTGGTCATCATCATCATCATCTAATCTGGTGTTGCCCCATGAGGAGCATAGGAGCCCAGGGCTGGGCAAGTTGGTCCTGACATTTAAGATGAAAGTAATCAGCCTCACTCGTCCCTGGGTGACATTACATGGGCAATAAGCCCCAACCATCCCTCGGATATAAACCTGCACTGGCTCAATCCTATTGGCATGCCTTAATTGCCCACTAAACCACCAGGTGCCATAATTTGGTTATATGGTTACCACCCAGCATAGTAAATGGTTGCCTGGTGTACAGGAAACCATTAGGCTTGTCACTCAGTGTAGAGTCACCCGTGGACAGAAGGAAGAGGAAAGAAAATTGAAATTAATAAGTACTGTAATTTATCATCCCTTTTATTAGTAAGGTATGCAGTGTACTTAATAAGCATACAAGCACCCAGACACTGCATACAGTAGGAACAGCCATATTGTAGGTGCTGCTGAAGGTGTCAGTGAAAGGCCAGACCAGTTGGTGTTAGGAAATGTTGAAGTTTTCAGGAGATAGTTAACATTATGCATTGATGTCTTTGCTTGACATGCACAGAGACTAATTCTTATTTCATTCAGATTGGTAAAATGCTTATACATACCTTATGTATAGATGTAAACATAATTTTTTAAATATGAAAAAACATTTTGTTATCTAGAGGCTACTTATTCTTTAATGTGCATAACAATGCTGTGATGCAATGTATCCTGATTCAGTAATACAGTGAGGTAGAAAATACAGTGAATATGAACCTTGTGTGCAGTATTTTGTTCAATATATCAGAATATTAGAAGTGATGTAATTTTGATAAGAGTTTCACAACTGTGCTGTTATGTACTGTCTGTAATAAACCATTCAGAACAATAACGCTCTGCCTCCATTGCAGGAACTTTAAGGACAAGACCTGCCCTGTGTGTCGAGAGTCTCTAAGCAGCACTGATGACACTTGGGTAATATCTGAACATCCAGACAATTACCAGGTCAACCAGGAAATACGCAAGGCTCTCATTGGACTGGCTGGTGATGAGACAGATTTCTGGTGAGAAATGGTCTCTTCCAAGGATCTCTCCTTGCCCTGCAGAGCTATATGGTCCATTGGTCGTGGTTAAGGGGATTCATCACCCACACAGCACCATGTAATTTAACACTTCAGTGTAGGAGTTTTGTCTAATCTAATTAAAATTATCTAGTGTGACAATGTTCTGAATGAATAGAGACAAATTGTAACCCTCTCACTGTGATAGAATTGGGTTAACTTAAATAATACTCTGGCAGTAGCAAGGATGAAGTGACAAAGATGCTGTCAAGTTAATGTGGACTGATAGTACCTCTTTAGCCTTAAGGGGCTCTCCTTAGCAACTAACCCCTTCAGTTTGAAGTCTCTCTCAGCCTTAATAGAATTGTTTGTTGGTAGCAGGAATGAAATACACTAAATCTCTCAGTTTTACAGCATCACTGCAATTGCCTACCATTATTGTTTTCTTATCATTACATAATTTTATTCTGCCACATGGAGACTTCAAATAACAAGAGGTAGATATAACCTTTATTAACCTCTTCAGTGCCAGAGGTCTTTCCTATATATAAATAAAATCATGTGAAGAGTGGTAGAACAAACTGAAGTATACGTCGTCAGAGTGAATGGGATAAGGATAGGAGAAATATCAGGAAAATTTAGGAGGAGGATAAATGATGAGCTGTCTCGGGCCAGCATTATTTGATGCGATATATTATTGTTACAGTATCTCAGCTCTTCTAGTATATTATTGGGTAACTGGAACTTATTGAACAGATGGGGATAGAAGTTTGCCTATTACCTTTTCTTCCTCTTACTTCCCTCTGTTGGCTGATATTCCAAAGTGGGAGAGGCTTTGTGTGTTTCTTTATCAATGGGTGGTTCTCTTTGATATGATATGTCAGGGAGGAAAATGACAGACAAGCAAGAGGTGTGAAGTAGATGTAACGAAATAGTTGACATGCATGATACTCTCCCCCCCCCTCCCTCCTTCTCTTTTGTGGCAGTACAGTGGAGCCCTGTGTTTTGCACGTAATTGCTTCCGTGAAAAGTACCGTGAACCATAAAAACGCTTAAGTTGGGGCACTGATCCTCTGGGAAATAGGCTAATTGGTTCCAGGTCCCATGCCAACTTCCCCTAAAAACCATTTATGCAGTGTAAAATGAGTGGTAGGTGGGGGCGTTCACCATCCATTAACTCGTTGTAGTGCTGCTTTGGGTGTCTGCCCTTTCCTCCTGTTCTTCCTTCCTTGTCTGTCTTTCTTTCCTTCATTCTTTGCACTTCCTTCTGCCTTTGGGTGACTCTACACTGAGGGACAAGCTAAATGGTTTCCTGTACACCAGGAAACCACTTATGGTGGGTGGTAACCATATAACCAAATTATGGCACCTGGTGGTTTAGTGGGTAATTAAGGCACACCAATTGGATTGAGCCAGTGCAGGTTTATATCCAAGGGGTGTTCGGGGCTTATCGCTCACGTAATACCACTCAGGGATGAGGAAGGCTGGTCACTCTCATCTTAAATGTGTCCTGGGCTCCTTTGCTCCTCATGGGGTGGCATAGGATTGATGGATGGATGGATGAAAATTTACTGATCACACCTGAAAAGAAACTAGTATTAATACAAAGTACATAATAGGCAAGAAAACTCACTTGGAAGGCTGGAGTGAGGTGCTTAGTGGAAGCAATGGGGGTGTAATTTCTGAGGCAGGTGGTGAGGCTACTGCGCCCCACCACCTCTGGCACCTCCGCCCTCCTCTGCCTTTGCTGTGTCCGCCTCTTCATGCAGCACATTCATCCAGTGCTGCATCTCTTCTGTTTGCTGCTCCTGCACAAACCTAGAGAACTCCTTATCCTTGAGCAGGTCCATGTTGGCATCTTCACTGGGTTGTGCTCCGTTCTCAGCCGGCCCTGCTGCATCCACTTGGCCTTCCACCTCTTCCACTTCCTGGGGTCTGCTGAGGTAGCGGGTTATCAGAGCTTGCTGTCTTGCATTCACTTTCTCACTGAACGCAGTGTTCATCAGCTTTGCTAATTCAGAAACATGGAACAGACACTCATGCTTGCTGGCAAACTTTTCTGGGTTGACTTCCTCCTGCAAATTCTTGAGAGTGAGCAGCCACGACGAAAGTGATGACATTGTTGGGGTTTTGTCGTTGTCTTTTGGCTGCTCTACTGGCTGCTGCTGTTCTGTATCATCGTCCTCCAACTCCAGCATTTCTTCAACAACACAGTTGGTGTGTGGCTGATCAAGTTCTCCAAATTGTTGTTGGATGTGTCAGCAAACCTGAGAACCTTTCCATGTGCGTGGTTTATATTTTTCTCATCACGAACAGAGGGGTTTTCTTGCAAAACCTGGTGTTTGGGAATATTTGCAGGCCATCGTTAACCATGAAATCACGAATGATGATACCACTAATGGCGGGGCTCCACTGTACATACAGTTATAACATTCCATGACAGTAGCTTGAGGGCATTTTTGTATATATGATAATGCTTCTGGATGTTTGAAGGTATACTGTATTTGCAACTACTGTACAGGAGTCATATTATATTTTATGGTGAATATCTCAGCTGTTGAATTGTGGACTGTGGACAGCTGACAGAAAATATTAACTGTGAGGCTAAGGGACTGACAAGAGATCGAGCTGCCTGGATGAATGTTGTGAGAAGAAGTGCATGATCAGAGAATTAGCATCCCATTTTAAATTGACAGAGTCCAGATTGACTTCATCAGATATGTTTATGTGAAGCTACAGAACGTGGTGACTGTTTTTGGTGTATCAGATAGAGCCAGGATTTTGGGTGGCTTGAATGATGAGTGAGTGGAACTGTGGCCCATTGGAATGGGCAAACTTAGGCTGTCTAAACGTTGTTACTCCTCACCCTCCCGTAGGGTGGGAAAAGAGGTCCGGATGATGATGATGATGGTGATGTATGTTTAGTTGTACCTTAACCATTGGGTGTAAAATCAGATTAAATTTCGTGCAGCATGAAAAATGGTACTGTATATTGTTATAACGGAGTTGAGCCTGGTGACACGTTTCAGTTATTCATTATCATCATCATCATCATCTGGACCTCCTTTCCCACTCTAGGGCAGGGTGAGGAGTAGCAGTGTCCAGATAGCCCAAGTTTGCCCACCCCAATGAGCCACGCTTCCATTCACTCATCATTCAAGCCCCCGGAATCCTGGCATTATCTGATATGTCAAAAACTTTCACCACATTCTGTAGCTTCACATAAACATATCCGATAGAGTCAATCCAAATGCTGTCACGTTAAAAAGGATGCCAAATCCCAGATCATGCACTTTTTCTCACAAAATTCATCCAGCCAGCTCGATCTCTTATTAGTTCCCTAGTCTCACCGACTTCCATACCTCTCTTCCTGGTGGCTGAATCAGTAGAGAGGTGGCCTGCAGTCCTAATGGTCCCAGGATCGAATCCCGGCTGGGGCAGGGAACTGTTTAAGGATTTGAATTTCCTGGAAGCAGACTTTCCTGATCTACCAGATGACCCTCCAACATGTCGTAAAAATACCCCCGCTAATACCAGTTCACCAGTCCTGTATGAGACAGCCCTAGCATGTATTCATTTTGGATGGTGGGTGTTAGTGCAGAAGTGGTGACATGTGGAGGTGTGGGAGGACTACTGGGCCTTGGGATAGGTCACTGCCCCCCAAGAAATAGACCCTGAAGCCATTGCCTAGAGGACATGTAATCCTCCACCTTCTGCTTGGCCTACCTCGCCCCCCCTCCCCCTCCTTCAGATTCGCTCAGATATACCTTTTTCACCACTCTATTGTTATCCACTCTCTCCACATGACCGTACCATCTCAGTACACTCTCTTTGATTTCCACTCTCTCCACATGACCGTACCATCTCAGTACACTCTCTTTGATTCTGGTGTCCACAGATCCTCCCTCACTTCTCATCTCTCACGAATCACATTACTGTATTTCGTATCCTATCCACTCTAGGTACTCCACATACATTACCCAACAGTTCTGTCTCCACTGCTGTCACTCGACTTTTAATTTTCATGCCACACCATAGCCTCACATCCATATGTTTAAGTTGGCACTAACACTCCTTCATGTAAGCCTTGCACAGCTGGAACACTCAGGCCTCTGTTGCTTATCAAGGCCTTCATAGCTCCAGCTACCTACCTTCCTTATGTCACTACTTTCCACTTCTTTCGTACATTTACCTCTTTTTTTCTGTCACTGTACCTAGGTATTTGAACTCGTTCACCAATTCAGTTATTACTATACATTTTTTTTCCCCCTTATGAAGTGACTGTGAATATTGATGACTATGCACTGCTCAAGTGATGCTGTATATAGCACAGAAAACTACAGTATTAACACTTTCAGGCTGCTATTAATGAGTTGTAGGTGATTCAAGTCATTTAAAATTATCTGTAAAAAGCAGAAGTTGAATGATACCAAGTTCTGTTACGTGAATAGTGTTTGAGAGTAAAATGCTGTGGTATTTGCTCAGTCTAAAACCAGACACAGTATGACACCCATAGACCTTGCACTTTGTTTCTCCAGTAAGAATACCACACGTGACACGATATATATCATGACAACACAGACAGCTACTTCAAGAAAACCTTTACTGTACTGATTTTCCTCTAACTTCGCCCAAATTTTCATCCTTTTGCTACTCATTTCACATAACCCATTGGCAGAAAATGTTCACCAACTATTATTCACACCTGTACGTTTATAAAGGGGGAAGTGTATGTGTCATGCAATCACATTTTAATCATTATTATCCTTTGTTGAAAATATAGTTTTTATATTTGCTGTATACAATGATGGGAACATATACAATACCATTTAGACTAGAATTAGCTTTAGTATGTGTGCTTGTACAAACCACAGAACTAATAATTTTGCATAGTATTTAGTTGTATGTATAAGGAGAGATTTGATAGTGTATAATTCTGAGGTGGGATTCTCAGATGTAATTACAGTTGATTTCCCACCATAACTTATGTGATTTCCTTCTCTCTTATCTAAGATTTGCATGTGCAGAAAGGACAGGCGATGTGGCATGATACAACACTCATTTTCTCTCCTAAAAACAAATTGCAGTTATGAGAGGGAAGTGATCGTATGTATGTTTGCAAATCCTGCCCCGATCTGTAAATGCTGGTCACCCCTTGATTATCCATACTGGGAATATCTTGTTTCACCGGAGTTTCAGGACTTGTGCTGTAACATCATATAGCTGTACATTGTCTCCCGGGAGGAAGGGGCATAAAACATCATCAGCATCAACATCCAGTCCCAATTTGACCCATATAAACAGGAGTGCAGGGGCTTAGGGCTAGGCTATTCAGTCGCGATATTTAAGTTAACAGTGACCACCCTCACTTACCTTTGAATGACATTTTGCAACCAAGAAACCCAAACCACCCTTTAGATGAAAACTCTTACAGGCTCCATCCAGTTGGAGCACCTTAACTCACTAAGCCACCAGGTGTTAAATGGTTTAAATTTAGGAAATAATTGACAATGGAATTCTAAGAATAATGTACAGTGTCAACATGATTTCAGATAAGAACGATTACAGAGCAAGAGTTACAGATGGTATCTTGGGTGAAAATGGTCAGCATTATTTGCTCATAAGATCATCAGTAACTTGAGCTCTGTAATGGTTGAGCATTGCACCTTTGTTAATATACCTTTTTTTTCCCTTTGAATTCCCTCAGCTGTCATTTCCCAAATCTGTGCCCTCTCCTTCCGGTACACCCTCTATAGAGAAGTGACTGGTAGACGCATGAAGTATTTGGTGGTTTTGTGGATGAAAGGTGCCAGTTAGAGTGATGATATAGTGTGCATAAAATCTATCTATCTATATCTGTCTGCCAGACACCTTAATCCCATAAGGGGTGGCCACAAACAAATTGCCTCCATGTTGCCTTATCCCCTGCCATTTCACTGCCCTGCTCCCAGCTCACACCCTCCTCTTTCATATGCATAAAATCACCTACCTTTAAATGTTCTGGACTGCAGTAGTCTAGCCTTTGGTCCCTGTAAGTCATGAGTGTATTATATGACAGTACAGTGGTCTCAGTGGCTTTGGAGATTTCATAACATCTCCTTAGTTATACTGTATATTCTTTACAATATTTTCACAGTATCACCTTGTTTGTTACTGGTGCAAGCTGTGTCTATAGTGAAATTGTATACAGTAATGTACAAGACTGTGTTAAGGTGTAATATACAGAATAAATTGCTAAAGTAGAAATGCTGTGAAACTCCAGTGCCACCTAGAATACTGCCCTGCATATTATTGACTGGTGGACATGTTTTACCTTTTACCCTTCCCACCCAAAGGCCTGTGGGGATCCAGGCTGCTGTTACATGTCATCGTAATAGCATTCAAAGCATTGACCCTGAAGTACAATGACATGGTACAGCGATGGCAGCCACAGCAGTCATAGATTGGTATTCTTTGCAGCTTAGGAGGCACTGTAGGTCATCTTCTTTGACAGCTTATTTTCCGTATTACCCTCCAACTGTTGCGGTGTCGCATTTATGTTGCTGTAATTTTAATACATAGGGTGACTTATTAAATAGTGCTCCACAACAAATGTAACTGAAGGTACCTAATGTGTTGGAGGGAAGCTTCAGTCTGTTGGTGTGGGTGTGGACATGGCATTGGGAGTAAGAAATGAATAAATGATGCAGGACAGGCACTGATAATGCTGACTGAACCATCCCCACAACACACACAATTTCCTGGCAGAGTTGAAGAGGAGAATCATACATGGGCCACCCTGTAGGTTGCATAAACATCATACAAGATAATATTAGTTTGCCATATTTAGTACCATATAGCTTTATTATGGCTTGGTGCTAGTTCTTCATTATTCCTTCCTACTTTGCCATATGCAGAAATAGATTTTAAGGAAGACGTGCTAGGGAAAGCCTCCTACGTTAAAGAAAATATGGGCTTTAGTCACCATAGGCTACCTGCAGGCGTCTTCCACTTTGCTTGGATCTACCCCTTGAATCCATTGACATCTATTGTGTAATATTCTTGTCACCTCCAGACATTTTTATCCAGCTTGAGGGAGGCTTATGGAACTGGATTGGTTAACCCGTGGACTGCGAGCCACAGCACAGGCCGGGTAGCGTCACATTGTGAGCTACAGCTTAGGCTGTGCTATACTTCCAGTGGCCATGCATCACCGTTAACTACTCCACCCTTATGCAAACTTACGCATGGCGCTGTGCGAGAGATTTTTTTTTTTTTCTCACCAGGTGATGCCCTGGATGTTTGTCATTAGGTATATCTATCTATCCATGTAATATCTGTAAAAAAAAAAAAAAAATCATTTTTTGCACACTATGAGGTGGGATAAAAAAAAAAGGTAATTGGGCAATCCACGGGTTAATATTGTATTGTTATTTGCTCCCTTTACTGATATAAATCTGTCCTAAGTTATATAAAATAATGTGGGAGTGAAATGACAGAGGACAGGACAATGTGAAGCAGTTTGTTTGTGAACTTTCCTTTTGGGATTAAGGCAGCCTGGTAGTAGGTAGATAGCCCTGGTGATAGCAGGAATACAGTAGAATATGTCATTGAACTGAAGAGGATAGTGAAAAGATCATCAGAGCTTGGAAATTCTTTCACTCTGGCTTGTTTCCACAACATACCAGGCTTGTGGTATACTTAATTATGTATTCAGCCCCAGAGAAGCAAGTTTTTGTATACATATGAGAAGCTAGTGTTTGCTGTAGCAACCTTATGTTGCTAATATACAAACACTGGGGCAAGATTCACAAACTGTTGTTTAAGCAGTTCCATCTCTCAGTTGCTCTGGTTTAGTAGGTTAGAGGAGACACTGAAAAGAATTGTTATATTTTAGACCCACAGGCAGACTTCACCAAAGGCATCCTTGCATGGTATAGAATGACATCTGCATTGCCAAGATACGTTTTTACTGATAGATCAGGAGTTATTGGAAGATTATTCATTTTCTGTGTCCTTCCTGTTGAAACCAACCATATAGATGCAACAGAGAATTGATCATAAGTCATTTGTGAATCAGCTCAAGCATGTAGTATGTAGGCCTGAGAGAAACTACTGTAGTAGTTACCCTAGCAACCTTCCCTTGTGAATATACAGTCACTTGAATGCAATATTCTAAAGTTATCCCCCTCTTCTTCAAAGCCTTGACAATACTGTTGGATCCAGACCAGAATGGTAGAATTGTCCAGACCACACCTTCAGTCTAGTATAGCAGGATTTTTTCCCCCCCCTCCCCCACATCTTTTTGGGGATGTTATTTTTTATTCGTGGTGCACTCAGATGACTATTCAGCTTAGGATGTACATTAAGTAGTGAATGTACTAATGAAAGCAATGTCTAACCTTAACAGCTGGAAAAAGATCTTCCATGAGTTGGGTTAAATCAGTTAGGGCTGACACATCGAAGGTGAAAAGGTGACCTCATGGAGAAGGGGTAATATTGTTTTGATATTACAGTTTAGCCTTATATTTGTGAAATGAATATATAGAATATATAGATGCTGTTTGTCATTACTGATCTTTAT